>CM022875.1:2197661-2211687 GCA_012654025.1 Pachypsylla venusta
CCGGAGAAATTCAAGACATAATTACTAATCTAGTTAGTACTGTTTGAGCTGTAGACCTCACTCAGTTTAATCCAAATTGTATAATCCAAACAACATTATGTTCCATTGAAATAAGCAGAAGTCCGGGGGCGAACAATAGACGAATATGGATGTGCCGGAGAAATTCAAGACATAATTACTAATCTAGTTAGTACTGTGTGAGCTGTAGACCTCACTCAGTTTAATCCGAATTGTATAATCCAAACGACATTATGTCCCATTGAAATAAGCACAAGTCCGGAGGCGAACAATAGACGAATATGGATGTGCTGGAGAAATTTAAGACATAATTACTAATCTAGTTTGTACTGTATGAGCTGTAGACCTCACTCAGTTTTATATGCCGCCATGAATCCCCGGGTAGTCCAAAGGGGCATATTGTAGGGGAGGCCCCAGGTGGGTCAACTTTGAAAATTACAGTAAAATTAATTAAATTATTTTGAGATTTATGTAAGATTTGTTTCATAAACAGGACCACATAGACCGAAGCAGTTCAAAGATGAAGTTGAGCTTTATAAACATTTTTTCAACCAGGTATCAAACGATGATCATCCTCATAGGCTGACAGCCGTGGGACTGGTTTGCAACAACTCGCCATGAGTTCTTAAGGCTATATTCAGGTGATTGCGCGGTTCCGCCCGGTGCGACAAACCGCGCGGCACAAGATCTATCTAAATAGTGCATATTGTCTACATGACCGCTCGGTTCGCTTTGTTTCGCGCGGAAGATCTTGTACCGAAAGACCTTGTATCGATTTGTTCAGTTGATTTACGCGGTGTGAGGCGAAATAAAGTCGACAAGAAGATATTTTGATGCCAGACTTTCGCGCGTACATACGTTGTCATATGAATGCTCCTCCTGCGAGGTACCGCGCGATCATCTGAACTTAGCCCAATACTAAAAAAACCTTACGGATAATTTAGTAGCTTCTCCTGTCCTTGGTCGCCTTTTAAAACCGGCATGAACTTCAGTGCCTTGGAAGTATTATTTTTAAGTTCCACTATCCACAGGGGACATAATCAAAAGTTGGAACAAATCCGGTCCTTTTATGAGTGCAGCTTTCAAATAAATCTCAAGGTATTTGTACTTTTATTTTACGTTTCAAAAATGTGTTACAAAGTTCATCTCCTGATATTGCCGAAAATTTTGAAACACTATAAAAAGTTTCCCTTTGGGAATATAACATTTTTTTTTCGTCATTGTTTGATCGTTTTTGAAAACTATTTCATTAAGCTTACCCTTAAAAATATTTCTCAGGCATCTCTCTCTGTGGACGCCCGAGTCCTCAATTATCGAAAATACACAACTGAAGAAAAACTAAATTACCTTTCGATCAAAAAATGGTATTGGAAAAAGAGAAAATATTTATTACAGATAATATATTTGGTTGCTATGGTATAATAAACTTTTAATTTTATTATCTTTCTGAAAATGTATCATAAAATGCGGGTTCGTATTTAAAAAAACAAAAGTTGGACCCCATGGGACTCGCCCCTGGAAAATTAGTCACACCATAAGTGGGCGTAATTTGGGATATAATACCATACAAAATTTCAAAATTCCACATAAAGCTGTTCAAAAGATATTTAGATGGTCTCGGACTTTTGGGACACGCAGTACATTCGCATATTCCATAACAAAATTTATGAGTCTCCTTGTGTATTGCTCCATTCCCACAGTGAATTTCCCGTAAGCCTTGTAGTGACTCACACCATTTTAGTTTCCCCCAAAAATGCTGTCAATTTTTTTGTGGTAAAAATGTTTTACCCGTTGTCTCTCATGCTTCATTTTATATCAAAAGAAAATTTTAATGAATTCAATTAATTCAAAAGCCCCCGCCCCCCCTTTTATTCTGTCCCATCTCACAAACAGTTCCTTTACATCACTTTACGTTTCCTCCTTCAGGCCCGGGAATAACAATTATTTATCCACCAGTTTGCGATGAGCGCGCTCCGCGCTTCCAAGGTGCTTTCTTTGGCGTTTTTACTCGAAAATGGTCTAAAATTTTGAGTTATCATTTTCAATAATGAACTCTTGGAAACGTCATTAAAAAAATACCGCCCCAAAATTTGACATTTCACGTTTCAATGTACGTCGAATCTAAAAATCGAATAAAAATCAGTTGGTCCGCTGCCCCTCGTTGTACGCCGCGCGTCTTGAGGGGCACTTAAAAAAATACCGCCCCAAAATTTGACATTTCACGTTTCAATGTACGTCGAATCTAAAAATCGAATAAAAATCAGTTGGTCCGCTGCCCCTCGTTGTACGCCGCGCGTCTTGAGGGGCACTTAAAAAAATACCGCCCCAAAATTTGATATTTCACGTTTCAATGTACGTCGAATCTAAAAATCGAATAAAAATCAGTTGGTCCGCTGCCCCTCGTTGTACGCCGCGCGTCTTGAGGGGCAGTTTTGTCGTTTAGCGTTGACCGATTTTGTAGAGTAAATCTCTAGTTAAAATAAGGCCATTTTTACGTCTAATTGAGACGCCACATATATAGGGTTCCATACTAAAGGTTTAATCAGCAAATTGTATAAAGGTTCAATCATTATTATTGTGAACGTCAGTGAACTCCACTTTTGACCCCGGTATACATACCGAAGTGCACTTGTATGTGAACGTTAGTGAACTCCACTTTTGACCCCGATATTAGTACATCCCCAAATGCACTTGTATATGTGTATGTATGTTTGTTTGTTACGCGATCGCGATACAAAAGCCACAATCATCCGATTTTGAAAAAAATTGGTATACATATTTAGGACATGAAAGAAATTGGCTGCATAGTTTTTGGAGGCGCTGAAACCCGCCGGGGGGGGCTAATATTGTGTTTTTTAAAAATGATTTTTAACTTTTTAGGGGTTTGTTTTAGAAACGTAAAATTTTGATATGTTTTGGATGGTGTTAAGGGCATTTTCAAATTTTTTTGATATGTTTTGATCCACATTAGTTTATTTTAAGACATCCTATTGGTAACTTTAAAAAACAGTACCGCTATTTATGACGAGGATTTACTTACTTTTTCACTTCCGACTCGAGTTTCGTCTACTTCGTAGACATTTTCAAGGAAACTGACTGTTTGGTATTGTTGTTATTGTTGGGTGTCCGTTGGTAGCTTAGGACCCACGTGATTAAGTAAGTGAATCCTCGTCGTAAATAATGGTAATGTTTTTTAAAGGTTTAATCAGCAAATTGTATGGGCAAACCCCAATTTCATGAACATGGGACAGGGCTTTCGAAAGTTATCGTGGCGTTGGAACCCTAACTTCGTCCAGTCAATAACAGACCCCATCGGTCGTGTTTAATACCGCCCTGGTCCTTCCTCTTCATTCCTCAACGTCACACAGCATATTTTCTTAATACCGCCCTAGTCCTTCCTCTTCATTCCTCAACGTCACACAATATATTTTCTTAATACGGCCCTGGTCCTTCCCCTTCATTCCTCAACGTCACACAATATATTTTCTCAATTCGGCCCTGGTCCTTCCCCTTCATTCCTCAACGTCACACAATATATTTTCTTAATACGGCCCTGGTCCTTCCCCTTCATTCCTCAACGTCACACAATATATTTTCTTAATACGGCCCTGGTTCTTCCTCTTCATCCCTCAACGTCACACAATATATTTTCCAGGTGAAATATTGTTGGAGTAAAGTAGGTTTCCATTAACTCAATAGGTTTACAAATGTAACAACTTAGGGGAGAACGTTTGTTTGTGTTCTTGTGTCTAACACAATGAAGTGCTTGTCTCTGTACATGTTTTGTTTTTCTTTCAATGTGTGAGGTGTTTTTCAGGAGTGAGGAAATGTACATTAGGTACAGTTATGCTTCGTCGTAAGGGGCGTTTACACTGCCTGAACATCCCCGAGCATCGAACATTCGTGATCATTGCTCGCCAGTTTTCAACGAGCACGAGCCTTCTGTTCACACTGCTCGAACATTTCTGACGATCAGTTACTCGTGAGGATTCGCAGCAAACAGATGGCACCCGCGCTATCCAAAATTGCGGTTTACGTGGCTGTTATCCTCATTCTAGACCATCTAGAGGAGGAAAAGCGAAAAAGGAAAAGGCGTCGCATGTGGAGTCGTCAACGAATGCTCGTTCGTCACTTCTGTTCGCGACGAATGCTCGGGCAGTGTAAATGAGGCTTTACAATCTCAATGCCTATTGTGGGTTGGTGGCGTAGTGGTAAGCCGTTCTGACTGGTAAACAGTATGGCATGAGTTCAAACCCAGCCAATCCGTGGAATTTCATCCTCATGAATTTGAGATATTTACTACTATTGGAGGACATCGAAGTGACCGTTATTATCAGCATCGAGTTCGGCGTCCTCAGATTGGCATACTATGCCACCCAACCCTTTCACCACCATCTTTTCCCGTGATGGACGCGGAATGTAAGTAATGCCGACTTATACTGCGTGTTCCACCTGAATATCTTTTGAACGGCTTTATGTGGAGTTTTGAAATTTTGCATGGTATTATAGCCCAAATTAAACCACCTGATGGGTTGACCAATTTTCCAAGGGCGGGTTCCATGTGGGCCTTAGGGTTCAACTTTTGTTTTTTAAATACGAACCCCCATCTTGTGATACATTTGCAGAAAGACAATAATATTAGGAGTACTTTGCCCTATTTTCGGGGAAACTTGGAGGAATGATCATTCTGTGGAGTGTATATTTTTTGGTTTATCATTTTCAAAAATAACACCAAAAATCAATAATAATTCCCCAAAAAGTGGCTCTTAAAGTCAACGTTTTATTGAAAATTGGTATTTAGGTTCAATTTGGTTCAAGTCCAGTTGGTCCTCGAAACTTGTCGTTACTTTCAGGTACACACTGGAGACTAGAGAGTCCGCAAAAACCTCAAATAAAAATAAACATGAAGTTTGGTTAACTACCACACTATTATTNATATTTTTTGGTTTACTATTTTCAAAAATAACACCAAAAATCAATAATAATTCCCCAAAAAGTGGCTCTTAAATTCAACGTTTTATTGAAATTTGGTATTTAGGTTCTATTTGGTTCAAGTCCAGTTGCTCCTCGAAACTTGTCGTTACTTTCAGGTACACACTGGAGACTAGAGAGTCCGCAAAAACCTCAATTAAAATAAACATGAAGTTTGGTTAACTACCACACTATTATTTTCTGTTTTGACTGTTGCAGGCTGTAATTAACATAATCCTAAAAGTCCTCTCCGAAAGAATCAGCGATGCCCAGGTGGTTCAGACGTGGAAAGATGTGCTACATATATTGGCAACAACTATTATTTCATTTATGAAACCAGAATGAATTTGACTATCTTCAGCAACAGAATAGTGCCCGGGATGCTGATGCGACGTCAGGGGGCGGGGCTTCAAACAACCCTTATTCTTTCATTTGGGAAACCAAAGACCGAATGTCACTACATCTATCAGCAGACTAAGCCCCGGTGTCAGAGCCGGATTAACCTTCCGCGGGGCCCGTAGCACTTCACAGAGCATGGCCCCCTCCACCACCCCCCGTCGGCGCCCTCTAAGTAGTCTACTTTTTGGAGCCAGTACAAAAATTGATTATCTTTTGGCATTTTGGTCTAATACCTACAGCTGG
Source organism: Pachypsylla venusta (assembly GCA_012654025.1). NCBI lineage: Eukaryota > Metazoa > Arthropoda > Insecta > Hemiptera > Aphalaridae > Pachypsylla > Pachypsylla venusta. The sequence continues at coordinate 2,203,293 of CM022875.1, forward strand.
TAGAGAAAAGTGAAATTAAATTTTGAGTATACCAACATCGATAAGACATGGATTAAAGTTCAAAGGGATAGTAAGAGGGTACCTAGTGTACCTACACTAACCAATTTGCTTATGTTGCAATACTCGTTTCTCTATTAAGTTTCTAGGTAGTAGGTACCTACCTATTTGTGCTTTTTAAATTAGATTTTACTACATACTTTGAATAGTTGGGGGCCAAAATGATATGTTTTGATATGTTTTTTCAATTGTCAACCCTGAAATGTTGAAATATCTAGTGTAAGTGGTCAAAGCGCGGGGCCCGAAGAACGTGCTACAGGTGCTACTATTGGTAATGCGGCCCTGCCCGGTGTGCCAATTCGGTGCGCCCCTTCTAACCAGGTCCCTAGTTGAGAGCGGCGGCGGCGATGGAGAATCCAAATTCAGGTCGGGTGTTCGGGGGGGATGGTTCTCCCTGTATCTGCTCTTGTAATTATTAAGCAGTAGGGATGAATATATCGAAAATCGATATATATCGATATATTTTCTTCCGATGTATCGATAGATTTTTCACGATATATCGTTTCATATATCGATAGATTTTTCACGATATATCGTTTCATATATCGATAGATTTTTCACGATATATCGTTTAATATGTATTAATTTAGGTTTTTTTTTCAATGTTCTTAATATAGCGATAAAATTTGAAGTTATTCTATTTTAGGGGGATCCTTGTTCCTTTGAAACTGGTCATTTATGGAAACTGGAATGTAGAGGACGGTCAGGGTAGGAAAGTACCTACAGAGAGGGGACGACATTTCCATCAATTCACCTCGTAAAATTCCAATTTCTAATAAATCGATATATATCGTCGAGATATCGATATATTTCACATAATCGTCACCTTATTTCAGCAGGGGTCTAACTCGAAATTTTTCAGAATCGGGTTTTTTGTCCCATATAATGTAAAATATCAAGGCGCGTCCAATGGTATGATCAGAATTGAGTTAGCTCTTACAGTTTTCGCTAGAGAGCTCCCTTCTGCAGAGAGCCAATTTTATTTGTTTCTATACTGCCTTTAATTTGTTTATAAAAAGGGTGTTCAAAATTGAAGCAAAATAAACGTAACCCTATATGTTTTTGTGTTTATCTTTTTTTAGATAGGTAACTCAAAAATCGAGTCTTATTATAGTTTTACAGATGTGATTTTTTCTGGTGACTGATGTGCTATTTCTTTAAATAATTAATCATGGATGATTATAAAAAAATTGAGGGGGGGGGGGGNCAAAAGTTTCATACCAAACCAAAATTTAAGAACATCAAGAATTAAAAAGAAAAATCTGATGTGAACATTACACGACTTTCATTATCTATAAAAAAGAGGAAAGTTTTGTAATGGGATGAAAATTTCGATGTCGAGTTTTCAATGCTAAAATACGTTTTGAAGTAAAAACGGTCAAAACCGCTAAAATCGCCAAAAAGCCGCCAATGATAAATTTGACTCCAATGAAATGTTTCTTAGTGTGTTCTATGTATATATTGATATGCTTAGAGAGCAAACATTAAGCTCTCGTTCTTACCGTTCTCAGTTTATGCAGGATTCGTGAAAACCGCTAAAAAGCGACAAGAAAATGGCAAGGATATATTTGTTTTTAACCAAAAATGTCTTTGAGCATTCTATGGATAATTTTTTTTACATAAACCTTGCCTTTCAAGTTTCAGCTCTTACCGTTTTTGTTTTAAACAGAACCGCAAAAAGTAACCGAAAAACCGCTAACATGACATAAAACTGACCTAGGTAGCAAATTTTAAGTCTCTAGCACTTACCGTTATTGATATATCTTGTTTACAGACACACACACACACACGGACCAATGGCTGAAACTCGTGATTTGGGCTCTGGGGACCCCAAAACGTGTTTTGGTATTGAAAACTCGACATCGAAAATTTCAGCCCATTATAATACTTTCCCTTTTGTAGGATAAGGAAAGTAAAAAATGTCCAAATTTTCTGCACGATTACCTTATCTGCAAAAATCCAAAGGTTATATAAATTAAATACACATGCGGTTGTATAGTATTTAGATACTGTATAGAATTTTTGGTAGCACCTCTTTCATGTTTTTGTATTTACTAAAAACGCCTTCAGATAATAATTATATAATTTTGCAAAGTTGCTGCCGTAACAAGTGTTGCGTTAATACTAATGCTCGAAAAAGACCTTACCATTGACGGACAAAGGTAAAATTAAAGTTAAACTTTATCTATTGCACGTGCCAACGACGAATATGAGAAGAAAATTTAAAAAAGTTTAGTTAAAAAGGATCAGAATTGAAAGTGAAGATATCTACAAACTTGGTTTACCATACCGGGGAGGAGTAAATGGTAGTAAATTGGCGTCCTTCCCAATTATCAATTATTTTTTTAATCTCGCTTTTTTATTGGCCGTCTTTGATCCATTTTGTACATACGGAATACAAATATGGCCGTAAAAAGTTTCATAACCTCTTTAATTAGGTTAAAATTCAATTGGTTAAAAAGAATCAAAGGACGACCATATACTCCTCCCTTTTTCCTGAACTTACCGTGCTGGTTTTGCTTGATTCACGGCGTATTTTGTGCAATGTTTTTGTTTACTTTTCATCTTTTTCAAATCTAAAATTATGAAATAAGCTGTGTGCTATCGCTTTTCTTTTTCTTTTCGTAGATAATTTTTATATTAAACTTTCATTTTAGTTGGTTATTTCTCTTTTTTCAAATATATATATATATATCCACGAGTTTATTTGCCTTTACTATTCAGTTACTTTTAAACAAGAAATGATAAAGAAAATAAATTTATATTTTTATTACAAAATCCTAAATGACTAAATGATATTGACCCTGTTTTACTTCCCCACTTAAAAATATTTAAGCGGTAAACTTTCACATTTGTTGACTTCATTAGATTGTAATGATAAACCTAACTTCTCCCAAGAATATTCAAGACAGGAATCTCAATATCTCATACCGATTACGAAATCTCATTTTATAATCATAGAGTAGTTCTTTGTCAAATTACAGACGACATCTTTCTTAAAATAATATTCGTAATGTAATCTTCAATAATAAAGTGTTTTTTTTTTTTTTTTTTTTTTTTTTTTTTTTTTTTTTTTTTTTTTTTNAATCTAATTTCTTCCGTGTTTATAATTTTCAAGCGAAATAGGTATTTTACCTGTTTACTTAATAATAAAGTTAGCTTTTCAAATAAATATATTTAACCATGGATACATTTAATATTCTCAATAATAATAAGTAAGTAATTTCAGATTTTTAATCTTTTCTTTCTTTTTGAAAGGAAATTTCTTTATATACCTACCAACTCGTATTTTAAAAATTTCCTCCATTCTCCATTGCTATGTTTGATTTTTAGGTTAAGGATCTTAAACTTAACATAGTTTATATATGTTTTTTGGTTTTTTCTAGTTTTCCCTTAAATACATAACTTTTTTAATATTTTCTTTTTTTAACTCTAGTTGTTCTTATGATTGTTTTAAAAAATAGAAGTCTTAATTAAATTGTGGTTTTTGTGATTGTTTTAAAAAATAGAAGTCTTAATTTTGAGTGTCTTTTTAATAATACATCACTTCTATCTTCTTGCAAATTGACACATTTCTACTTGATTGATTAACTGCGAGATTTTAGTACGAGGTTAACGTTCTGTCGTAATCAAAAACAACTATTCCGTAAACCTTATTGTGACTTCAATAAAGCCAATGATACGTGTTGTCTCAGGCGGGCTCCCATCCGAGTACGAACCACGCTCAATGTTGTTTATCTTTGGCGGTCTAACGGGAACTGGAGAATGTGGTAAATCCTCCTAGGTTTACACTTGAACTTGTTTTTTGGTACCGTAACTACTTGTAGTTCTGTGAACCGTAGATTGTACTAAGATAAAATGGCCATAATGATACGCTGGGTGGACCAATTTGGACTTAAAACTAAGCAGAAAATTATGTTCATATAATAAATACCCATACCAAGGTTAATCAACATCGGACAAGGGGTTCGACAGGTTTCGCGGAACAAGCGGACAAACAGACGTTTAAAGAATCGTGGAGGTAAAACTATATCTTAGTTCGTACCACACAATTGGCACAGGCTTATTTCATTTTCAAATATTTACCATCTGGGCCCATGGTAAAGTTTCATTACAAGAGGCATTTGCCAAAATAATTTCGTTGGATGAAGGATAATTGTTCATTGGCTCACTAACCCATACTCATGATTTCTTTCAAATGAATTGTACAACCTCAGCCCTAATTACATACACGTCACTGTATTGATTACATAACATAATATTAGCATGGCCTCTCTCAGAATTATTTTCCTCTATGTACTAGTTGCTCCACTGTGGTCAATAGTTACAACACACCAACACGGTGATCACAACCGAGAGAGTGGCTCCTCATTTTATTCAAAAAAATCGAATATTCGAATTCAAGAAATATTAAAAGCAGAAGAAAATTTTAAACCATGTGTGGGTATAGACTGCTATATAGATATTATAGATCAAGATCTGAAGCCTTTCGCTCAGGGTATACAGAAGCACGATGTTGATCTGTTGACAGATAGAGGCACCTTGTATCAAATTATCAACCATCAAGTTTACAGAATTGGCAGTTGTATGTTCCCTGCTAGATGTGCCGGCATTGAACACTTCCTCCATAAAATCAAAACTAATGTGTCAGATGTAGAGTTTGTTGTTAATACAAGAGACTATCCTCAGATACATGCGGATCATTCGAGACCTTTACCCATGTTTTCGTTTAGTAAAACTTCTGAGTATTTGGATCTTATGTATCCTGCTTGGGCTTTTTGGGAAGGTGGACCTGCAATTAAATTATATCCTTCCGGAATTGGAAGATGGGACAAACTTAGAAAATCACTTGTTAAAGAGGCTGGAAAATATTTATGGAATAAAAAAGAATCCAAAGGATTTTTCAGAGGATCCAGAACGAGTAGTGAGCGAGACGCTTTGATTGTGTTGTCCAGGGAGAATCCGGATCTTATTGATGCAGCTTATACAAAGAACCAAGCTTGGAAATCTGATGCGGACACTCTCCATGCACCCCCCGCAGAGGAAGTCTCATTTGAACACCAATGTAAATATAAATATTTGTTCAATTTTAGAGGTGTGGCCGCTAGTTTTAGATTTAAACATCTTTTTCTTTGTAAATCATTAGTGTTTCATGTGGGACACGAATGGTTGGAATTTTTCTATCCCGCCATGAAACCTTGGGTTCATTATGTCCCTGTTGACAAACATGCCTCTAAGGAGGATATGAGAGAGCTGATTGAATTCTTTGTACATCATGATAAGTTAGCAGAGACTATAGCCACCAGAGGGTATGAGTTTGTTGTAAAGAACTTGAAACTAAAACACGTGACGCTTTACTGGGAGATTTTGTTGAATCGATATGCTGGTCTGATGAAGTATAAACCAAAACTGGTAAAGGTTAAATAAAAATGGTTTCATTCATAAGTCGCATTGTGTCTACCTAGAATTAAGTACTTAAAATAAATCAGCATTTATAATTCGTTAATCCTGGTTAAAATTACAATTTTTGGAATCCGAAAAATGTCGGCCCATAAAAATGAACGATTAAAATCAGTGCTCTCCCCTCTGAGCACTGAATGAAGACGCCGCAACCGCATTCTGATTGTTTATACTTCTTGTAAATTTTGTAGTATAAACAATATTGTAAATTATTAACAATATTGTAAATTTGTTGTCAACGCTTTGGATAAAATAATATTCAGGGTGTAACAGAAAATATGAGTCCCTGAAACCAATATTTCCAACAAAAAGACCCCCCCAAGGGTTTAATTTTCCATAATTTTTAGCAACCTTTCACAACACAATTTAGTTTTAAATGACCAATGACCGACCAGTAGTGGTGGCAATATAATTTCACCCACTCTTGTATCTATAATAATTAAAGTCATTGTAAAGATAGTATATTTATATTGATGGGAATGGACCTCCCTAAAACCATATGCTGGAATTCCAGCGAAATAAAATTAAAAAATGTTCAACCGTTTTTCAGTTACGGCCGATTTTCGAACAAATTTAGTCGATCACGGTCCGATATCTTAAATTTTGTCGCGTAAGCGAGAAAGTTTTAGGTGGCCTTTTAAATATTAATTTTAGGACATGGCTAGCAAAAAAAAAAAAAAAAAAAAAAAAAAAAAAAAACTATCCAACCATTTTCGAGTTATGGCCGATTTTCCTATTTTTGTAGGGGAAATCATAGAATGCTATTAGTACGGAAAAAGCTATGCCTCTTAAGGCACCAAGCGAAGTGGGCGCAGCCTGGTTACTAATAAGGCCATCATTTTATAAGCATAATTTTTTAGAAACATGAATTTTCAGCATTATTATTTTGTCAGTGTAGCGTTTGTTCTTCAGGTTTTTTTGTACGATAAAAACACGGACATTTTAACAGATTGTTTTTTATTTATTTTTTAGTAAACCCGTAAAGACAACCTGATCTCCGCTTTTGATAAATTTAGAAGATTTAGATATTGTACCCTATAGTAAGTGGTAAATATTGCATTGAAATTATTGCCGTTAGGTTTAGGTACGGTTGTTAAAAAACAGGAAAATATCCTCAAGAATTGAGGGCTCTTCCTATTTTTGAGTACCGTTGAATACCGTTTTTTCAAGTTTTTCTGTTACGTCCTATATAATAATTTCACAGTTTTGACTCCGGACAGATTAAAAGGACAATTTTTAAATAAAATTTCAATTTCTTTTAAGAATTTCGATTTTTCTTTTTATGTGAAGTGACAAGAAAAAGTAGGTAACCTAAACTTGCATTCCCCCATTTATGGCTATGTGTAGCAAGGGAAATTTTTTAGCCTTCTCTTCTGTCCGGAGCATGACGTTTTCACGATATCTGTTTTATTCAACTTGGTTCTTCTCACAAATTTTATGACGATACTGATCTCGAATAAATATTCTTACCTTACTGGAAATGTATTGTCTTCTTCTTCTAGTATTCAGTTAAATATGTTGACTTCATTAAGAAATAAGATCATTTACAGCCAGCGTCTATGGTACATTGAATACAACAGTTCCCGTTAGATCACTGAGGTTAAACAACGTCCAGTGAGGTTTTACCAAGTGGGAAGTCCTGTAACGTGAGGTTTTACCAAGTGGGAAGTCCAGTATGGGAAAAAAACGACAGTTTTTTCATTGTTCATGTTCTATTTAAATGGGAGGAAAGAAATTCATGAAGCAGATTTTGAGAAAATCGACTGATCATTTCGAATGCCCGATATTTTTTTTTTTTTACAAAAAAAAAATTGATGATACCCAATGGGAGAACGTTTTTGTAGTCCCTAGCTCACCATATCATTTGAGTTATTCGTAATCAGAACTGTAATAAGGGAGATATTATGACGGATGCAAAAATAACACCCTGTAACAAAAGCTTAAATCAAAAATCGAACGAGGTTTTACTATGTGGGGATCTCGTGGGTTCGCGACCTTGTAATGCTAGCTATTTTTGCCCCAACCTAGGCTAGGTCACCCTATGCGGGTACCTGGTGTGTAAACCCCCCGACTCGAATGACCAAAATATGTTAAGAAGACGAACAAAGAAAACTCAAGGCGAAATGCAAATGTCCAATTGAGGAATCCGTGAAAAAGACACTTCTCATTACGTCCCCGTGGCAGAGTTCAGTTTCTAGACAGGTCGAAAATTTGAAAAAGGTTTTTTCGAATTTTGCTAGTTGTGCTTGGGGGTAACTCATTCTCCTGAGGACAATTGAGTTGTTAAAGTGTAGCTTAGTCTTAATACCTTGTATTGCTATGCTATGAATGTTATGACGATACCTTGTAATGCCCACAAACACTGTGACATAAGAAATATACGCATACACATAAAGATTTAAAAACTTGTGAAATCCTTTGTTCGACATTATGTTTTTTAATGCTTCTTTTGTGAGCATAGCAAACGTTGGGTCATACTCATCATACACACGTACTGTTATCAGCTATAATATATGATATGTAAATATAATGTAAATGTTTGTGCAAGTGTGAGTTGGACCAACATGCGTCATCCAGAACCAGTACAAAGTACGCGGTCCAACTTGAAAATAATAAAATCTCAATATAATATATGTGATGGCATCTTATCACTTACGAGCGAATTACGACATCTTTGTCTGCCACCTTTTTACAGACGTGACTTTTCATTGTGTACTAGCTTATGTCTGCAACTTCATATACGCAATTAATTTTTTCCCATGGCCTTTTTGTTGTTGTTAACGTTCTCAACGACTCTCACTGTGTCTCCAGGCCAAGAAAGGCGGCCTCTCCAACAGGATCTGTCCATAATGCTGACGGCTCTAGATTAGTTGGGTTT
>CM022875.1:2225950-2237753 GCA_012654025.1 Pachypsylla venusta
TTTGAGTAAAATATTGAATTTTCTAAATAGGGGCCGTGTTCACTATGGGGGTCGGTTCTACCAAAAACCTAAAATTGAGTTGTTGAATTTTGTAACCGTAGCGAAGCACGGGAAAACAGCTAATATTAACATAATAAGGGGAGGGGGGATTTCTTTGCATACTTATTTGTGCATTAAATTTATTGGATGATTAGAAATACCAACCATTTCACCAAAAACCTGTATTTAAAAACAAAGTCCATTAATTTTTCTCGTGCTATGCTTTCATTGATATCAGGCCAAGTGATGTTCTGTGTGACAATGGGGCACAGCTTTTCTGCGGGATTGCACCAAGAACCTGTATTTAAAAACAAACTCCATTATTTTTTCTCGTGCTATGCTTTCATTGATATCAGGCCAAGTGATGTTCTGTGTGACAATGGGGCACAGCTTTTCTGCGGAATACGAGCAAAAAAGATGTACAGCGTTCAAGGTCAAATACCATTTCCACCTCAAATACCTCGACGGCATGATCGATGTCGGATAGGAAGGGTGTGTATCTATGGAACTTCTAAACTGGCAGAGTTTTCTAACTTTGACTAATTTCCCTTCATTTCCAATTTTCAGATGAAAAAACTATTCTCAAATCAGTTAGCGGTCGGCTAAGATCTGGTGAACTGACAGCTATTATGGGCCCCTCGGGAGCTGGAAAATCTACATTGAACGTAATAGAGTCATTGATTGTGTATGGTGCTAGAGATAGCAATGTCTCTTTGAGTTTCTTTTCAAATTTGATTAGCGTTAAGGTTTTGGTGTCTTCGTCCAAATTGTTGTAAATTTTCACACCTATGCCAAGGAAAGACTTCTCGAAAGAGTTGACTCGAGAGGATATCAAGTGGTTGGATTTTCTGGTGTTGTAACTATGAGCAGAGGTAGGCAGTATGTCAGAATTTTTATGTATGATATATAAAGAATCGAAGATTAGCTGCCCATAGAAAGTAAGAATTTTTTCATTTGTAAATATTTCACGGCAAGATTCAATTTTATAAGGTACATATAATTTTTGTTCAAATAGGTTAAGGAAAAACTATAATGGGCGAAGCTGGAGGAGTCTAAATTTTAATTATGTTACACTCTGTATAACGGTGATTATTTTAACCTTTGAAGTAAAAGTTCCCTTATTGTGTTCCAAAAAGGTTTCTCATCTACCTAAACCATCAAGAGAGTACATTTTTATTTTCATCAGGATAAAGTCAAATCTCATTTTTTTCCCGGAAGTTAAAAATGGGCATTTGTCTATGGCACGTTGAATACACCAGTTCGCGTTAGATCTCTGAAGTTAAGTTTCGTCCAGCGAGGTTGGGTGTCCACGTGGGTTCGCGCCTTCGTGATGCTGGCTATTTTTCCGGCCCAACCCAGGCTGGGTGAGGTCAATGTGGGTAGCTGGTTTGCAAGATTCCAGCGAATGGTGGGTGAAACGCCCATTCGCTGGAATTATCCGTATGAAATGACATTCATATTAGGAACAATGTACATCCGTTCAACAGGACTACTATGTATCGACATTATGATTATCTTAATCACATGAGGTGAAAGTGGAGTCCTTATGGTCACATAATAACAACAACCAGACAAGAGGCAGGTTAGGACGCCACAGAGGACAGACAATGTCCATTGTTGTGAGAAGTATCTACCAGAATGTAACTGTGATGTGGTGTGTGTGCCGCTTAATGCCTTCATTTTGTGGACTAAATGGTTTACAGAACTATTAAGTACTGTTTGCTTTAATATTAAAGGTGCACGAGGAACATATGGGTTTATAATGAGATACTAAATCTTCACTTGACTAGAAAATAATAAACATATATATTTTAAAAAAGAGAATCGTAACATAATAAATAATTAAAATAATTAGACAATATAGATTCGGAATAAATTTAAAGGTGGCAAGCTTTCAATAGTACTCAGACTATCATCGTCAGGCCGATGTTGACTCTACGATGTCCAGAGTAGAAGTGAAGGTATCAGAGTATGAGATGGTATTTATTACTTGTAAAGATCGAGCAAGTTCTGATATATTCGTGTGTTGTTTCCCACATCACTTTTGTAGTTAATAGAGCATGGATTTTGATTGATATGGAAAGCCCCTAGGATTTTTCTTTTTTTATAATGTAATAATTTATATAATGTAATAATTCATAAAAGCTGTAACAACATCAAATCAAATTTCTAGGATTTTTCTTTTTTTATAATATTTTTCGTTATCGATTATCTTGGCCTCGTCAAAATTAAAATTGTGTTTGTTCTCAAAAGCATGATTCTGGACATCGTAGAGTCAACATCGGCCTGACTATGATAGTCTGAGTACTATCGAAAGCTTGCCACCTTTAAATTTATTCCGAATCGATATTGTCTAATTATTTAAATAATAAACATGTTAATTAAAGCTGACTAGTTTCGTACTCGCCTGAGTACATCATCAGAGCTGCTTGATCGAATTATATATACCTCATTATGGTTTTATTTAACATAGTATCCCTACTAACAAAATTACATGGGTTTATTTTCTTACTGACTAAAGAAAAATGCCCATCCTTATAAAATATTAGCTGTTTCGCCCGTGCTTCACTACGATTCTTATATTGCTTTTTCAAGGACAATGTACTTTTTTTGGGGGGTGGGAAATATGGGTTTGTGTCCATCTTGTATAGTGCAACCTTTAAAAAAACAAGGTTTAAACGTTTCGCCAGAGGCCTTTGAACTGTTCCCTATTTCGAACTTGTAACTCTGGAATAGCTGACCATGCCTTTGCAGAAAATGTCCTAAAATAAGGACTAAACGTCTATCTAAAACTTTCCCGCTTTGAGTTGATTGTTGTCGCGACAAAATTTAAGATTTCCCACCGTAACTGTCCGATTTTAGCGAATAAACTAGAAATTTGTCCGTAACTCCTGACATATTTTAGTTCTGATAATGTTCCTGGGGTTGTAGGCCATGTTTTTTGGGTGGTCCATTCCCTTTTTTTTTTTTTAAAAAAAAAAAAAAAATACTTTTTTTATTGGCCGTCATGGATCCATTTTAGACGGTTGTAAATACGCAATAGAGGCATGCCAATAACCTCTCTAATTTGGTTAAAATTAGTTCAAAAAATTCAAAAGGTTGCCAGACACTGCTCCCCGGTTCCAGAACCGACCTACCATATAGTGTAATAATATTATTAGGTACTATTAACAGACTTGTACTACTAGCCGTGGCCGTATATGCATGAAGCAGCTGAGACATGATTAGGAATTTTGGGCTCCCGATCTACAAAATGTCCCCAAAGTCTGGATAGACACAAAGCAACATATACCAATCCTAGTGGATATCACATTGGCCTTGCACGTGGGAAACCCGGGTTGGAACCCTGGCGAAACAGATTTTTTGGGGGGAACTGTGTTTGGTTGTTCGGGGTGTACTCGGGCCTCGTGGGGACAATTGAGTGGCTACTTTAATGCGAGTAACGACCAGTGGTGGCATTACAGGAACAAAGCAATATGTAGTGCAGTGGCCCTTGTAATGCTCTGATACCCACAAATCTAGAAAAAAGGGACGGGCCACTATATTTTGGTCTTTTGAGGGATTCTAGTAAAAAAAATTTTTTCGTTGATATTAAAAAATTAGGGATAGGGCATAGGGAGGTATAAAAAGAATACTTCCAAGGCACTCAAGTCCTCGCCAGTCGTAAAAAGCGTCTAAGGGAGGGGTCGAAAACGATATCTTTTCCATTACTCATGCAGAAAGCAAGGGGAAGCTACTGCATTATCCGTAAGGATTCTCAAGTATCAACAACTCATGGTGGATTGTTGCAAAGCAGCCCCACGGCTGTTAACCTATGATGATGAGATTAAAAAAGACGACATTTCTTGATCCTTCCTATCCGGAACCTATTTTGGATTCGGACGTGACCGCCACAATTCTTATTTACGGAAACACACCTGGCTCGGTGATTATTCTGAATATTGCTGGTTTGGCTCCGGTTAGCAGAGTGTGGTCCGCCATTATATCCGTTGTTCGCCTTGAACATCTATCATTTGACCTTCACACGTAATCTCAACACACAACACCGGTTTTGTTAAAAACCCAACTACTAGTTGCTCGGTCTGAACACTTGACCGGTATCCCCCCAATGTACAAATTAATGAAAAAATCAAATTTGTTGTATTCAAATGCTCGGATATGACAATCAAGTCATTTTCCTTCTTGCGTCCCAATATTTTCCTGCTAAATTGTTATGTTTGGTCAAGGCAGGGCAAACAGCCAGGTGTTCAGTGTTCATCATTTATATATAGAGGACAGATGGGGAAATCCTTACAGCCTATTCTGTGGAGATGTCTTACAGCCAGGTGTTCATCACTGCCCGGTTTGTATATAGAGGACAGATGTGGGAATACACAAGTTGATTTATTTATTATTCAGGAAAAAAAACATGAAAAATTTCATTGTGATAATTTTCTCACAAGTTGATTTATTTATTATTCAGGAAAAAAAAAACATGAAAAATTTCATTATGATAATTTTCTCACCGGGCCTCTTAGGAAATCCCGGGCCTGGGGGGATTCCCCCCATTCCACACTCCCTCTCGTTGGGCCTGTTATTTAGCGTTATCCAGGTTACACCACGCGGAGGTGTATAGTCACCCTATAATGTTTTCTGTGCCAACTACTCTTCCAAAAAATTCCGCCCATGAACGTAGTGATATCTATTATTGAGGCCAAGTTTATTCTTGCTGCTGTTCATCCCACACTTAAATTTAGTATTGCCCTTTTTATTCTGTCTCAACTCTCCTAAAGCAATACCGACTTTACACTTGGCCAGTTTGTAAAAAGTTAGATAATATTTTGCGATTCTCCTCAGAAAATCTGACCAAGTTGACCAAGTGTAAAGTAGATTTTGATGCATATTTCTTTTTTTTTGGGTGATTTAAGATATGACATGTATTTTGAAGATTTTGTGTGTTTGAAAATTTTTCAAAACATTTAAGTTGATTTATTTATTATTATTCAGGAAAATAAACATGAAAAATTTCATTTTGATAATTTTCTCACAAGTTGATTTATTTATTATTCAGGAAAAAAAAACATGAAAAATTGCATTATGATAATTTTCTCACAAGTTGATTTATTTATTATTCAGGAAAAAAAAAACATGAAAAATTTCATTGTGATAATTTTCTCACCGGGCCTCTTAGGAAATCCCGGGCCTGGGGGATTCTCCCCATTCCCCACTCCCTCTCGTTGGGCCTGTTATTTAGCGTTATCCAGGTTACACCACGCGGAGGTGTATAGTCACCCTATAATGTTTGCTGTGCCTTCTAGGTTCTATAAAGAACAAGCCAGACCAATTAATAATACTCGCATTGTTATTGACTTACTGATAAACTGATTTGATTTGTCCTTGTAATAACTCACGTTATAGATCAATGACCCTGACTGCCAAATATTTATCGGAGACATTTCTTTTTTCTGTCCGAAAGCAGGGTCTTGTTCTGTATACAAGGGTAAAAACGGGAATTATTTACTAGTACTTCTGTGATCCGTATATCTCACTTTGGTCATCATAGGCACCGGATGACCCAAAATAGGCTATATAAGCAAATCCTATGAACATTATAAAAGTCTATCTCCATTTTGGTCACCATGGGCATCGGATGGCCCAAAATAGCCTAAATCAGCAAATCCTATGAACATTATAAAAGTCTATCTCCACTTTGGTCACCATGGGCATCGGATGGCCCAAAATAGCCTAAATCAGCAAATCCTATGAACATTATAAAAGTCTATCTCCACTTTGGTCACCATGGGCACCGGATGGCCCAAAATAGGCTATATCAGCAAATCCTATGAACATTATAAAAGTCTATCTCCACTTTGGTACCCAAAATAGCCTAAATCAGCAAATCCTATGAACATTATAAAAGTCCACGTTCGGAAGAGACGTTCAAGAGTTATTTACAGTCAAGAAAACAATTACAGTGTTAAAAGCTCTTTCTGCCAGCGTCTATGTCACGTTGAAAAATGTCCAGCGAGGTTGTACCATGTGGGTGTCCACGTGGGTTCGCACCCTCGTGATGCTGTCTATTTTTCCGACCCAACCCAGGCTGGGTGAGGTCAATGTGGGTAGCTGGTTTGCAAGTTTCCAGCGAATAGAGGGTGAACCCCCCCCGTCTTGAATCACCAATAGATGTTAAAGAGACCTTAAGCCAAATTAAAAAAAAAATCTTTCTCGTTTTTTTTTTAATTTTGTACCCTAAAAATTTTGATTCTACCGGAAATAGTACCCGCGGGTCTCCTTGGTGCAATATTTCAGTATGATTACTAATCCAAGGAAGGGCTTTAGCCCCTTCCGGATCATATTTTTTTTTTATAATTATTGTATTATTCGGTTACCCTTATAAAAAAGTATTAGACTTTTCCCCCATCGCTGACAAAAATTTTGGCTCTAGGCCAAAGGGGCTTCCCGTATTATATTCCCCCCCCCCCGTGAGTTTTTTCTTAAAAAAATGCTTTATGACGAGTCCAATAATGGACATGACAGATTTTATTATAACTTGCAATCACCATCCACTGACTACTCGTACTTACTTATTAGTAGTCAATAATAATTATGTATTACTTCACACAACCTGTTTATTCACATACGTCACACACACACACACACACACACACACACACACACACACTGGTCAATTTATACTTTGAATTACGTTGATACTTAGTCGAGATAGCGTAGTTGAAAAAAAAATGTAAATGATGATAGCAATTAATGCTTGGAATATTTGGAATTTCATTAAAGTAATTTTACCTGAACGGAAAATTTTCCAGAAATTTGCAGAATTTTTTTCAATTTGCAAATAAAAAAAATGATGTTCAAGAGGGTTATGAACATATAGGTGAGGTCAATATAAGAAAAAGGTGGAACAAATTCATAATATTCAAAGGTGGAACAAATTCATAATATGCGCCGTCTGAAGCCTCTGTAATCAGTAATGTTCTTTCTGCTGGACCCTCTATAAGTAAGAATTTGTTAAGACTTGTTGTACTTTGTCTTTTCCTCCCAACCCGTGTTCACATGGACCCAAGGCCGTACCCAGAGGGGGTCCGGGGGTCCAGACCCGCCCGAAATTTCAATCGTTTTTTTTTAATGAAAATCTACTTTGCACGTGAAATATAATATTAAAAAACAGCAGCAGCAACAACAACAAAAACAACAACAGCAGCAATAACAACGACAACAACAACAACAAAAACAATGACGACATCAACAACAATAAAAACAACAACAACAACAGCAGCAATAACAAAAAAAAAAAAAAAAAAAAAAAAAAAAAAAAAAAAAAAAAAAANAAAAAAAAAAAAAAAAAAACACCTCCCGTGATAATCATTTCCAGGTATTAGTACTCCTCATAAAGCCGTTCAAAAGATATTCAGATGGTCTCGGACTTTTGGGACACTTGGTATAGTAATCTGACGGGAACTGATACATTCACCGTGGTTAAGTCGTCGTTTTGATTTCAAAGTTTCATTAATGAAAATAATAAACCAAAATTGTTCGAGCAAAGTTTGCAGTTTGTAAATGTTCGAATTTTGTGTTAACCCACACGGATGTTCTCATTGCATCGTCATGACAGATAATTACAACAGTCTTGTTGTTTGTAACTTCATACTTAATATTTTAAGTGCCACTTATCTCCAGTCATACTCTCTGCATGGAACCTTGGTCTGTTGGTTGATGGCTCAACTTGTTAGAGTTTAGACCAATGAATTCTTGTTCTTTATTGCTTGGTTTAGTCTTATTTTTTCCCGAGTTTAGACCAATGAATTCTTGTTCTTTATTGCTTAGTTTAGTCTTGAGGAACACTCGCGAGTGAAGCAAAACCTATACCGGGTGACCCCGAGATTCCGCACATTTTTTCCCGAGTTTAGACCAATGAATTCTTGTTCTTTATTGCTTGGTTTAGTCTTGAGAAACACTCGCGAGTGAAGCAAAACCTATACCGGGTGACCCCGAGATTTTTTTTTCCCCCTGAATATGTTTTTTATCGACATGAGCTATAGATTTAAAAGAAAAAAAAAATCAGGCAAAAGAGGAGAACAACATTATTTATTTGATATACCATGCTGGGTGATGATTTCTAAGTTGGCCTGAGGCGTGTACATATCTCGAATTTCGAGAGTCGAGATACAATAGATAGATATACGCCTTGTTTATTGATAATATCTTTGACTAGTGGATCAATATGATCACGTGTTCACGTTACTGTTGTAGTGTAGTCATTAATAGAAAAAAATATCTTAATCAAATTTTTCAAAATCGAAAATCCCTTAACACCAGCGATCACATATCAAAAGTTTACGTTTCTGCAACAAACCGCTAAAAAGATAAAAATCATTTTTTCAAAAAAAACAAAAAAATCGAAAAGCCCTTAACACCATCCATTGGTGTTAAGGGCTTTTCGATTTTGAACAATGTGGGGCTTTGATTGTTACATATCAAAATTTTACGTTTCTGCAAAAAACCGCTAAGAAGATAAAAATCATTTTCAAAAAACACAATTTTTGGCCCCCCTGGGGCCCCGGGGTTATAAAACTATACAGCAATTTTCCTTCATACCCTAAACATGTATACCAAAAATTGTGGCTCGTATCGCGTAACACACATATACACATACAAGTGCATTTCGGGATGTATATTGGAGTCAAAAGAGGAGTTCACTAACGTTCACAAATATAAACATCTGAGGAAGAGAAAATAGATTATGCTTATGGGACGTAATTCCAAAAGCAAAATCAATTGACTTTCGTATAGTATACAATATGGCGAGGTTCGAGATCCGTTCCAAGCACGACAATCAGACCGGACGAGAGGTGGGGAATGTGGGAATCCCCCAAGGCCCGGAATTACCTAAGAGAAAATGATATTAATGAAATTTTTCAAGTTTTTTTCTGAATAAATTAATCAAAAGTTTTGAAAAATTTTCAAACACACAAAATCAGAATTTTAACAATAGTGGGCTATTGCAGGACACTGATTTTAAAATATAGTGCGACCTTTCATCTTGTACAGCAATCATAAATATTGGTATATTTCGTAAACATTAACATCTGATAATCGTATTATTTGTTGCCAAAAAGAAGCGCACACGCCTTTTCGCATCAACTCAGTGAATTGCCTACTTTTACTTTTATTACTGTCCATACGATGATTTTAGATGTATTAGAGGGGCCCGTAAATTTTCCCCCCGGCCCGGATTTTCTGGCTACGGCCCTGACGACAATAGTAATGCCATAAGATGTACTCTTTCCTTTTCTCTTTTTATTCAAATAGAAATAGTGTCAGGAAGGAGAGGCAACGTTGTCCCTGTTACTTTTCAATACTGGGACGTATATCATTATTGCTATCATCATATACAAACTCAATACGTCCTCACGATGTCCGGTTCTACGCACCAGGACGACCTTGAACGTATATCATCACAGTTCCAGCCAGCCAAGGGCCATCGAAACCTTTCCGGTAACCTCGTATCAATTTGTTTCTACCATACTTCCAAACCTGGATCTAGAAATGGGAGAACAGTTGATTTTAAGAGGAACATCGCTACAACAACAAGCTCAATAAATTTGTCTTATTTTTAAGGAGGAATGGAAAAATGGTCAAACTAAAATTATGTTTGGTTTTTAATAGGTCGAAAAATATATCTTGTTTTTAATAAGCGGAAAATACGTTTTGTTTTTTATAGGTCGAAAAATATATCTTGTTTTTAATAAGCGAAAAATACGTTTTGTTTTTAATAGGTCGAAAAATATATCTTGTTTTTAATAAGCGAAAAATATGTCTTGTTTTTTATAGGTCGAAAAATATATCTTGTTTTTAATAAGCGAAAAATATGTCTTGTTTTTTTTAGGGCGAAAAATATATCTCGTTTTTAATAAGCGAAAAATATGTCTTGTTTTTTCTAGGTCGAAAAATTTATCTTGTTTTTTTTAAGACAAGTGGAATAAAAGATTTATATTTTTCTTGTTTATATTTTTCTCAATTAATTTTTCTTGTTTTTTTTTCAGGACGAGTGGAATGATGGGGTCAATCACAATTAATGGTCATGAAAGAAATTTAAGTCAGTTCCGGAAGTTGTCTTGTTATATCATGCAAGACAACCAGTTGCATGCCAATCTAACAGTTGAAGAAGCGATGAATGTGGCAACAGCGCTCAAATTGGGAAATGATTTGACCAAAGCTGCTAGAAAAGATGTGGTATGTTGGTTTTGTTTTAACATAAATTGGGTGGACGGGACGGTGGACATTTACCCTTTGAAAATCAGTGGCGTTTCGCGAAAAAAAATAATTAGGTTTGCAATAAATAAAAATTAAGATAGCAGTCCCCTAGTCTAGTGGGTATCACACTAGATTTGCACTTGGGGGACCCAGGTTCATTGTTATATACATTTTATGGTGCAGTCCTCCTAGTCTAGGGGGTATGACATTAGACTTGTACTGGGGGGATCCGGGTGCAATCCTCGGCGATATCGGAAAATTTTCGACTTTGTGCTTGTGATTTCAGGGTCCACTCAGTCTCGTGAGGTCGATTGAGTAGTTACTTTATTGTACCGACAACTGGCGGCATTACTAGAGTAAATTAGTACGCGAGGCTCTCAGTAATGCTGTGATGTACACTAAAATCCGTTCTCCACCGCCCTCCATATCCTGTACGTGTACATCGCATTCCGTCCGCCGTGATGGTCACTTTTGCCATTTAGCGTTTCCCCATTTTGATATGTCCGATTTGGGGTATAATTTTGCCCCGAACACATTTCGTCATCGTCAGTCGCATATATAGGGTTCATCAAAATCGGCCAACGCCATGTGGTAAAAATTCCCATCACGGCGGAGAAACAGATTTTTTTATTCGATTTTTGGGTTCTACGTACCTTGAAACGTAAAATGTCAAATTTCCTTAAAACCTTAAATTTAAAATTCATATTAGCTCAAATCATCCTGAACTTATTAATGGATAAACTATAAATCTCATCACTGAAAACAAAAATGAAATTCTATAAGATCATCTTTTTTTTTTTTTTTTTTTATTCAAAAGGTACATTATTGAAAATAAGAAACCAAAATGAATGTGATTAATGTTAGGGAAACATCCATAAAACCCAACACCTGTTTTAATATCCTGCAAAGCCTACAACACTTACACCTGTCGACCTTTGGAAAGATAGGTACATTATTGAAAATAAGAAACCAAAATGAATGTGATTAATGCTAGGGAAACATCCATAAAACCCAACACCTGTTTTAATGTCCTGCAAAGCCTACAACACACACCTGTCGACTTTGGAAAGATCCGGTAGCGGTAACAAAGTTCCTAGAGCTCCAGTTTTCAGGGGATGAACTGACATGACACTTTTTTATCGTGAAATCGCTGCTGCTGCTACAACATTATTCTTCTGTGGTTGTTTTATCTAATTGAGAAAATAATGGTTTGGTGTGGCAAACAGGGTGTTTACCAGACTGGAAATCCTGGAATTGTCAGGGAATTTTAGGAGACTGGAAATGTCAGGGAAAAGTCAGGGAATTTAGGAAAAAACGCCGAAAAAACGCTCAAAGTCAGGGAATTTTTCAAATTGATTTTTTATCTCAATGGCCAATTTTATGCGTGAACATGCTTTTTCGCCTGCGCCGCTTATTATCGTTTTCCTCTAAAATTTTGGTATACATGTTTAGGGTATGAAGGAAATTTGCTGTATAGTTTTTGGGGTCCCTGGGCCCCAATATTGTGTTTTTT
>CM022875.1:2264695-2279694 GCA_012654025.1 Pachypsylla venusta
CCCCCCCCCCCCTTGGCAATGCTAGGGTTCAATTGCCAAGGCTGAATGCCAAGAAATTGCCAATGATGACACCCTTAGTAAAGATGATGAAAGTATTTTCAAATGTCCTTGTTCAGATTGAAAAGAATGAAAGATAAGATCTTCTTTTGAAAATGCTATCTGATCAAACACAAAGTTATAATTATGATGTAATTAAATTAAATTACCAAATCAAATTCTACACACATATTATTAGTCAGGTGGAATGGTTATTTATGAGTAAAATATTCCAATGAAAAATTTAATCTTGATTTGCAATGCCTACGCAGACAATGAAATGATGATCTTTGCAAACGATAGAATCGATACTTATGATGTGTAGGTGGTGGAATCTTTTAGAAAATTAAAAAGTCATTACGGGTGTTCAAAAGATTATTACGGGTGTTCAAAAGATTGATACGGGTGTTCAAAGGATTATTACGGGTGTTCAAAAGATTTTTACGGGTGTTCAAAAGATTATTACGGGTGTTCAAAAGATTATTACGGGTCTTCAAAGGATTATTACGGGTGTTCAAAAGATTATTACGTGTGTTCAAAAGATTATTACGGTTGTTCAAAGGATTATTACGGGTGTTCAAAAGATTATTACGGTTGTTCAAAGGATTATTACGGGTGTTCAAAGGATTATTACGGGTGTTCAAAAGATTATTACGGGTGTTCAAAAGATTATTACGGGTGTTCAAAGGATTATTACGGGTGTTCAAAAGATTTTTACGGGTGTTCAAAAGATTATTACGGGTGTTCAAAAGATTATTGCGGGTGTTCAAAAGATTATTACGGGTGTTCAAAGTACTGACCGCGCCTGACGTTGCTTAACTTCAGTGATCTGACGGGAATTGGTGTATTCAAATTGGTATGATCGTTGACTAGCTAGAACTTTAAACTTGATTCATATCAATTTCATACAAGAAATTGAAAATACATCTTAGGTTGAAGTGTAATATATTGTTGGCCGCTAGTTAGCGGTTGAAGGACGATTTTTAGCGGTTCCGGCTAAAACTAGTATGGAAAGAGCTAGAATTTGAAATTGAATGCTAATACATATCAATTTCATACAAAAAATTGAAAAAAAATCCTAAGGTTGAAGTGTAATATATTGTTGGCCGCTAATTAGCGATTGTAGTCCGCTTTTTGTCGGAGCCACCTAAAACCAGAATGAAAAGAGCTAGAACAGGAAATTTGGTGCCAATTCATATCAATTTGATACAAAGAAAATGAAGACTACAACTTAGGTTGAAGTCTAATATATTGTTGGCCGCTAATTAGCGATTGAATCGCTAATTAGCGATTCGCTTTTTATAGATAAGGAAAGTCGTGTAATGTTCACACCAGTTTTTCGTAAGCAACGTATTTTCAAAATGCGTCCCACAACCATCATAGTGTTTCACATGGTCCATTTTCGTTTGTTTTACGAGAAATATTTGCAGGAAATTATTATTATTTAATTTTGAAGTATAAAACCCAAAAACTGTTAAAATTAAAATCCACTAAAAAATGTTGCTCTAAGGAACCCATTTTTAATGTAAACCCCTTTTTAACATTAAGTATGCTCCTTAAATCCAAAAGCATATCAATTTAATTACAAACTCATTTGAATTAAATGTTAAGAAACTGTAAGATAAATTACTAGGTTTAGCCATCGTGGAGCTACGTTGATTATCAGTCAGTCCGTCAATATACCAACTGGGCTTTGCGTTTAATAAGTATAGATGTCAATCTTATAAATAAAAAATAAATATAACTATATAAAAATATAAATATATAAAAAAAAAAAAATTTAAAGTATAATACCACCTCAGCAGATAAGGCCATTGATGGTCGGGTTTAGAACGAAATGATCCCGGCACAGAACACCGGACACACAAATCTGTCCTTTTATGATTATATTGATTGATAAGTAATTTTAAGTTTATTCTAACCAATACAGGTTCTTTAAATCTAAGGATGTGTACTTTTGGAGCAAATTTAAAGGCGATGCAACTAAGGTTACAATGTACCTAATTGCTTACTATTGCTTACTGAAAAATACATTGGTCTATTTAAATGCATAATATAATTCTGAAATCATGAAAATTGGCCTGATTTTTTTTTTTTTTTTTCTTATTCGAGATATTTGACTGGTTCTAGTTAAAATGATTCACACTGTAGTAATATTTATAAGTAACTAGCAGAATACGCCCGCTTCGCTTGGCGCCTTAGAGGCATGGCCGTTTATAGTTCCAACTCTCTTTTTTTCGCGATAAAAAGTAGCCTATGTCCTTTCCTAAAGTTTAGTCTATCTCTATACCAAATTTCATCAAAATCGGTTCAGTAGTTTACTTTCGCATTTATATATTAGTATGGATAGAATTCAATAATAATTATTAACAATAGAATTATTAACTTATTATTAGCTGTGCCTGGGTAGGTACTCGGCACTCAACATGCTTATGAGAAACTAGGAGTCGCTTCTTAAGAATAAATAATATTTTAAGCCATTAATACTTCTTAACGCTGCTGAGGTTTTCACTGCTTTTCAATAAAATTTTAAGACTTTATAGTGTGGCTTCACACCAGAATGAATAAAAGCAAAAATATTCAATGATGGTATAACTGACTTTGAAGTAATAAACCAAAAAGAAAATCTTGAAAATTGTTTGAATTTTGAACGTTAGTGAAATCCACTTTTGACCTCGGTATATACAGGGTGTCCCAAAAGTCCGAGACCGCCTGAATATCTTTTGAACAGCATTATGTGGAGTTCTGAAATTTTGCATAGTATTATACCCCAAATTAAACCACCTGATTTTTTTTTTTGCATTAGGCGCTTTAACAAATAGCTAAAGCTATGTCCTTCGCGCCGATTCCTCAAAAAAGTTCATTATCAGCCAGTGAAATTTCATATGACAGTGAGCGCCTGAGGCGGCTATTTAATGGACAGGTCAGAATGTGGCGCACAGTTAGAGGCTCACCGCAACGACAAACGGGCGGAGGAGATCTCTTAAAAAGGAAACTGTGTGTAAGTCTGGTGTGGCCAATCCTCATCCTGGCCAAAACAACCTCCTCAGCGCGAGTATCCCTATTGCTGGTGGACCATGCGCATATTATTGGCTTGATGCTCTTAAGTTTGTTGGAACCAACAAGATCCCAAGACACCTGCCACATGCTTAAGAGAATTTTTTCAAGGAATGGCCGGAAGTCAAGCGGAGAACATAGATTAAAAATTGACCCTAAAGGTGGAGATCTAGCGGCTCTGTCGACTACTTCATTACCTGTGATGCCGCAATGAGAAGGGCACCATAGGAGGACTATATCTTTTGAACTATTTCTAAGATCGGACCAAGCTGAGTATATTTTCGAAATGATTGGATCGATACAGTTGGGGTTAGAAATGGCGTTAAGGGCACTAAGAGAGTCCGTCACCAGCAAAAAATTGGTGAAAGGAACCTCTTTTAAGTTTACAAGGCAAAGCAAAATAGCAATTAGTTCAGCAGAAAAAATGGAGTTCACATGAGATAACGAGAAGGCGCGAGTAATCCCATCAATGCTATAAGCACACCCGGTATATTGGGTACACTTTGAACCATCGGTAAAGCACAAAATACGATCTGCGTACTTAGAGTTAAGTAGATCTAAAAATCTTTGTTGGTAAATCATATTTGAAATGTTGCCCTTCTTGTCCGAGTGAAGACTTTTGTCCACTTGGGGTAATACAGTAGACCAAGGAGGTAAATATTTATTGTATGGGGCGATTTCGTTGGAATTCAAAAGTTGAGCGAAATCCATTATTAGTCGGCATCTCACAGCCAAAGGCTTGGGCTTATTTGCAGGAAAATGGTCGGAAGAAGTTGAGTGACCGAAAGTAATATTATAAACAGGATTTAATGGAGAACCTTTAACTTTTAAAATATAGTTCATCATAAGTTTGAGGCGCCTAATACTTAGTGGAGGAACACCGGACTCAGCGTAGAGGCTGGACACTGGACTGGACCGTAGAGCCCCAGTGGCAATCCTAATACCAGCGTTATGAACGGGGTTCAACTTGTTTAAAAAGTTATCTTTAGCGGAGGAATAGACAATAGACCCATAATCAATTATGGGTAAGATATAAGACTTATAGAGTCTTAGTAAAGTCTCACGCCGGATACCGTACCTTTTACAAGATACCATCTTCAGCACATTTAAGGCGGTTAAGGCGCGAGACTTAGTGTAGTTTATGTGGAGAGACCAATTCATTTTAGAATCCCAATGTAGGCCCAGAAATTTGGTATTAGTCACACATTTTAGCGGCACACTATTGTAGTGAAGGGGAGGGCAAGAAATTTTTCGTAGCCTCGAGAAAATAATATAAGTAGACTTACCAGGATCAGAAGAAAAAATGGTTCCATTCAGGTTAGACCAAGTCAAAATGGCGTCAAGTGTGACNGAACAATGCGGCCGTTCTGAACCAAAAAGATTCAAATATTAATGGTATGTATGCTTTCAGAGATAGATAGATAATATGTTTATTTATTTTTACAATACAATTTACCTAATTCTAATGCTGGGTGAGGTCAATGTGGGTATCTGGTTTGCAAGTTTCCAGCGAATGGAGGGTAAAACCCCCGTCTTGAATGGCCAATAGATGTTAAGCCAAATTAAAAAAAATATTAATAATTCTAATCCTAAGCTTAACCTGGCTTCTAAGATTAGAGGTATTACAATATAAGTTACAAATTATAATGAAAATTACCGTCTTGAATGACCAATAGATGTTAAAGAGACGTTAAGCCAAATTAAAAAAAAAAAAATAATGAAAATTCAATAATAAAAAATTTTAAATAATTAGTCAATTATTACGGAATTATCTAGGTAATTAACCAATTAAAATTAAAGATATTTGTCCAGTAATTTGTTCCTTTAATAACCCATAAGTATTCAAACTCAAAGTTTCTTTGGAGACCGAATTCAGTATATGGGGTACGAAATAGTCAGGAACTCGTTTTCCATAATTCGTTTTCCGAATTTATTCTAGGTACTTTAAATCATTGGTTTCTTATTGGGTAACGAGTTCCTTGCTTTTGTCTGTATTTTAAACAAAAAAAGTATTTTACAGCAAGAGTATATCTGTGTAGCTCCTGAACGTTTTGGATTCTTTCTAAATAAATATTATTTCTTGTGAAAAAAGATGTAACAACATTTTGCTGAACCATTGCAAATAGGTTTCAAAGTTGTTTTTGAAGCAAAACCATACCAAGATATTGCATATCTCAAAAGAGTTACAAAAAGTGAATTATACAAATCAGTCGTTCCAGATCAAACCCATTCTGGTACACAAAACTTGGCGTGATTGAGTCTACAAGAAACTGTTCTCAGTTTGGATGCGAGATATTCTACAAGGGAGTTAAACTTAAAACTAGAGAAACCTGACATATTTTCATTCTTTGTATAAAGGTCCGCTACTTTGAAGTTTCGGTCCCTGTTTTTCTTTCTATGACCCTGTTTGACATAAACTGTGATGATATGCGTTCCAGATCTTCCTGGTGCGCAGAACCACCCATCGTGAGGATGTTCCTTCACTTTCAAATTGATGTTGCGGAAGATCTTTTTCAAAATTAGTCATCTCCCTTTATTTTTGTTTGTAGTATCAAATCTGTCAACTGAGATTCCAGAGTTGGACAAGATGGCTCCCTCATCAGAGGGCATTAAGAATAATGTAGTGCTCAAATATACCAACAATGACATTGCCAAGGATTCAAAGAGTAAGTTCTCCACATTTTTTTAAAATAAGAAGCACAACATTTCAAGGATGTCCAATGCTGACATTTCAAAAAATGTTCAAAATGACTCCTCCTTTCAATGGCGAAATAGGGAAAATTGGAGAAAAAATGTTGGGGTTAAATAATAATATTTTTGTTACGAAAAATATCCCTATCTTTCACAAATTTCAGGGGCACCTACAAGATAAGTGCCCAAAAATAGTCATGCAGTAGCTTGAAGTGTGTTAAAAAATAGATTGAGTAGAAAGTTACCACTAGGACGGTCATCGTATTGAAGAGACTATTAGATCACGCTACTAAGAGTGTTTTTACACTCTTAGGTTTACAGAACCCCGTCCATTGTAGCTCATAACACGCATAGTACCTTGAAGTGTGTTAAAGAATAGATTCTTGAGTAGAAAGTTATCACTAGGGCGGTCATCGTATTAAAGGGACTATTAGCCCACGCTATTAAGAGTGTTTTTACACTCTTAGGCAGGGCATGTTTAAAACAAACTGTTTTAAACATAATGGCTGTTTTAAACACCTGTTTAAATAATGTTTTTTAGCTGTTTTAAACACTATGTTTTGTCGAATGGTAGTTCCTCTTACGAGCAACCCGGATGACGTTATGCGCAGAAGAGGACGAGTTTTGGTTTTGCGTGTGTCCTACCTTGTCTGACCTTTGTGCCATGACTTGCACTATAAAATTATTCCCTAACGAGGAGGACAATTTGCTTAGAAAAAATATTTTGTAACGGTCATTTGGTGGCTGCTAAATGTCTAGCGAGGTGTTGAGCAACAACCGGCATGAAGTCAACGCCGTAATAAAAGAATCGCATGTGGTGTGAAATTTGATATCAATGACGTCATCACCTGATATTTCAATCAACGACGTTGAGTTTGGTGGGAAAAAAAACTCCCCCATTGATATCGATAGTTATTTATTTAATCCGTGAGTTGTTTTTATTTGCCAAACTCAACGGCGCCGGTGTTAAGTAAAGTGGTGTATCTCTTTCTCTCTCACTCTCATTGTAATTGGTATCTATTTGCCTTCTCTTTCTATATGACATCATCTGATTTCATTTCACTACTTAACACGTTGTTGTCGATTCTCCATAATTTTGTACAAATAACTTGAATATTGCAGAAGAAGTTGGATTTGTTTCTTTATTCAGTCTGAGAGTTTAGTTCAATCGTCCAATCAAGTGAAATAGCTCAATTAGCTCAGCAACTCTTTACACATCTCTTACGTTCCTCTTTATGTTTCCTTAGGTGACCCCAGTGGAAGCGGTCCCGTTGTCATTTCTGTCGATCTGACTGGAGATTTGGATAAAGACAATGTGACGAGCACTCTGTTGGAAAATGCGCTTCCAAGCAGTCAAAGACGTTATGCCACGTCAGAATTGACGCAATTCTTTATCGTCCTGAAAAGAACTTTGCTGTTCAGTCGGAGAGATTGGGTAAGTCAATTACTACGGATCAAATTGCCAAACACAATAGTTGGTACGGTCAATTTTTCGTAGGTTTCTCAAAATTTGTCCTGAAAACACAATATCGTTCGAAACCAGTTTCATAATGACTAAAAGTATTTTTAAAAATACCGTTTCTAAATAACCTCCTCTGATTTGAAAAATATTGCTAAAAACTCTTAGCAACTGACTTTTAAAATATTGTTTTTCTAGTACTGAATCTATTGTATATGAATACTAGCTGAGTACCCGAACTTCGTTTCGAGAAGATGAGAGAACCCATGTACTCTCCATGTAGTAGTAACAGGTTGTTAAGCTGTGTAGAACGTGTTGGAAGTAGCTGAGTTTAGCCTGTGTCTGCGACCCAGCCTAATCTTGCACAGACTTCAACACGCATTTTTTTTTTTTGGAATCTAACCCTATTACTCCCAACACGTCCTACCCAACAAATTTGCTGTTCTATTCTATTAAATTATAGGTAAAAACCTATTCGCAGACCTACCGAATGTACATACAAAATTTCATTAAAATCGGTTAAGCCGTTATGGAGGAGTATGGTAACAAACACTGTGATACGAGAATTTTATATATTAGATTATATGGCATATACAGGGTGCGGCAATTAGTTCTCCCACATTTGAAAGAGCTGGTAAATAAAAACGAAATGAGATATTTGAAAAAATATTTTGTATTCTGAAAGCTTGTGTAGGTATTCTAATTTTTTTTTTCATCTATGTTTCGTAAATAATGTCGTCCAAATGGCGAGTTGCATCACTTGGAAACTTTCGCGGAAGCACATTTGGAGTCTTTCGCGGAAGTTTTCAATGACTCTCGTCAACATACCAGCATCAATTTGGATGATTTCTTCCAGAATTGCCTCCTTTAACTCTTCAAAGTCCCAGGGCGATGTTTGAAAACCTCAGCCTTGAGGTAACCCCACAAGAAGAAATCACAGGGACTCAAATCCGGGGAGCGAGGGGCCTACGAAATGTCATGCTGTAAGGAGATTACGTGACCGGAGAACATGGGCCGTACCTCCATACAGTCTAAAGCTGATGATGTGGTCCTATAGTTGTGAACCAACTCAAAATTGTTTTCGATCGGGAACTGGATCTGTGAAGTGCAAACGATACCTTGTGCGGAACGGCCTCTTTTTTGAGTGAGCTCTATGGTCTATATTTCACATACCTACTTGAAATAACACTGATTTTTTCTAATTTCAGACTCTCATGTACCTGCGTCTATTTGCTCACATTTTGGTCGGCTTCTTGATTGGTGCTCTATACTACGACATCGGTAACGATGGTGCTAAGGTCCTTTCCAACTTGGGCTTTCTCTTCTTTAACATGCTGTTCCTCATGTACACCTCCATGACTATTACCATTCTCTCGTTTCCTCTGGAGATGCCAGTACTCATAAAAGAAAATTTCAATCGTTGGTATTCGCTGAGGTCATATTATTTGGCCATCACTTTGTCAGATCTGCCGTTCCAGGTAATAAGCATGATACTTAAGCTGCTTTCCCACTGCACGCAACATTTTGTTGCGCAACGTTTTATGCTTCGCTGTTTCTACAGAATCAAATGAGATCCAATCCCACTGACTGCAACATTGCAGCGCTATGTTTCGCAACGTTGCGAAACAAAAGGGCGATGTTGCTCTGCCGAGAACCTTGCAACATTTCGAGGTGACTGTGCGTTAATTTATTTAAAAAAAATGTTTTTAAGTTTTATTTCTATTATTGCAGACGTTTTGGAATTATTATTTTAAATACCATGCTAATATTACAATATTATTTCTTCAGTTAATTTATAGAGTACCATTAAATAATTTACAACAATTTTTTTAAAATCTTTTATCAGGTTAATTTTTCTTCCTGATCTTCTCTTGTGTCAGGTTTAAGTTTGTCAAATGTGTCTACGGTCGTTCGGCAATATTTCTCCAATTTTTCCGCATATTTTCTTAGTTCACATATGAAAATAGAAATATTTCTTTTTTCATTAATTGGATGAACCCAAAATCTTCGTTCTTGACTGTCTTTATAAACCATAAACAGCACTTCTGTTTCTTCATTCATTGCGTTAGAAAAATGAAAATATTATATTAAAAAACACAATGCGTCGATCTCTATTGACTAACTTTTAAGAAATGACACGGAATTTGTTGCAGTGTGTTTCAAAAGAAAATATACTGTCGCAACATTTTGTTGCAACGTGTTGCTCAACAAAATGATGCGTGCAGTGGGAAAGCAGCTTTAGACGACAAAGTATGTTCTTTGAGCCACTTAGGGCCAAAGAGCAACCCCTTAATGGTATATTTTTCCTGTACTAAACATTGCATGAGCATGATTATTAAATTTAAGGGATACCCATACAAATACGTTCACAGTGCACAGCTTATGCGAGATGTGTGCGCACGCAGTGTGATGAATACAGAATGGTGGAGATGAAGGTAATGCGCAATACTTGTATAAGCTCCGCGACAGCGATAAAGTAAAATATAAATAAAAGTGAGAATTTAGAAGCTCAACACTTATGATGTTTATAAACCAGTGTATCTTTACACGAAGCAATTCACCAGGTTTTTCACACCGTCAGATATCCGGTTCTACAGGGGACAGGTCATTGAATGTATGTTCAAATTTTGAACATACATTCCGTAGTATAGTACAACACTACAGGATAAACTTTAAAAGTTATTATTAACCCGGGTAGGAGATAGGTAATTTCAAAGTTTGCACTTTTGGATACTCACTGACTGACTGATTGATTCACTCATCATCAAAAGTTTCAGGCACTTCCCGTATACCTAGAGCGCTGAAATTTTGCATGAAGTGAGCAATTGACATCCACGTAAAGGGAAAAATCCGAAAATTTGAACTTTTTAACTCTAAGTGCTCCAAAACGGTGTCGCTTTAGGGAAGACAATACAACGTATTGTAATGTAGTTTTAACTGATAAAACACTGAAATCTTGCACAAAGTTAGATATTTACATGCAATTAAGCAGGAAATAATTTATATTTGAACATTTACACTCCCGGTGCTCCAAAACGGTTCCGCTTAAGGGAAGGAGATGCTCGAAAACAGTTTAAACTGGTAGGACGCTGAAATCTTGCATAAAGTTAGATATTTACATACAATTAATCAAGAAATAATTTATATTTGAACTCTTTTACTCCCGGTGCTCCAAAACGGTTCCGCTTTAGGGACGGAGATGCTCGAAAACAGTTTAAATTGGTAGGACGCTGAAATCTTGCATAAAGTTAGATATTTACATACAATTAATCAGGAAATAATTTATATTTGAATAATTTAGATCTCATTGGACATTTGGGTCCGGTTTACACAGAAATTTCCTGGTTTTCGATATGTTGTGTCATTGAAAAGAAGAAGAAATGAAGAAAAAACGGCTAAATATAATCAGTTTCATATAGTAATCTTACAAAAAGTATTGATATCTCACAAAAAATTATCATTGAAAAAAGGCCAAGTTCCACTTATTCAACCAAAAAATTCTGCCCATGAAAGTAGTGATATCTATTATTGGGGCCAAGTTTATTGTTGCTGCTGTATATCCCGCACTTAAATTTATTATTGCACGTTCTTCTGTCTCAATTCTCTTAAAGTAATACCGACTTTATACTTGGCCAATTTGTATTAGGGGATTTGTAAAATACTACCTTTTTAAAACTGACCAAGTGTAAAGTCGGTATTACTTTAAGAGGATTGAAACAGAAGAACGTGCAATAATAAATTTAAGTGCGGGATATACAGCAGCAACAATAAACTTGGCCCAATAATGGATATCACTACTTTCATAGGCTGAATTTTTTGGAAGATTGGAACTTGGCCTTTTTTCAGTGATAATTTTTTTGTGATTTTATCTTTCTTAATCAGAGCTCTGATGATGTTTTCAGGAGAAGATAAAACAGACCATCTCTTATTAACATCTTTATAATAATTGTAATCAAGTAGAGATATTATTCTGCGTGTCGTAATTTTGTTGTGTGTTTTATTCTCAGACCATCTTCTGCGTAGTGTACGTCTCTATCGTATACTACCTAACCTCACAACCGCCATCTTGGGACCGTTTCAATATGTTTTTGGCAGCTTGTTTGCTCATCTCGTTCGTTGCTCAAAGTGTTGGTCTTGTTGTGGGAGCTGCTATGAACGTTCAGGTCAGTGAAATCTTGAGTGTGACTTTTATCTTTAAACTAACTTTTTTTGATGAGATTCTCAGCGTTGCTTTCAAAGCGTGGATGAAAACAATTCCATTTTTCTGAGTAAGCGAAGTCCATTGTGCCTAATACCCGATCAAACCTATCAGATGCACCCTTCCGATCTAACATTGATCATGCAGTCGGACGAATATCTGAAAGAAAAGTGGTAATGGATTTTGAAAGTCGTTCACGCTTTTCTTGCACGTATCCGTGCATGTGTGCACTACGGCATTCAAGGTCTACTTTCGTTTCCCTCTCAGACCCTCGCCCGACTGCATGGTCAGATATGTTCCAGGTAGAACGCGGTGCGTTTGACACAAGAAACGTTTTTAGAATTTATTTTTAACACACCACGTCCAATATTACTCGTAGAGGGGTGGGGGTGGGGGGATAATGTAAAGTTGTAGAAGTCAAGTAGTGAATAAACGTATTATTTAATAATAGCATCCCCCGATCGCGGCTTCGCCCGCTCATATTTTAAATGAAATAACATTTTTATATACATATATCATGCTATCTCTCTCGTTCCAATGTATTTCTTATGGGGATTGTTTACTTTTCGCGATTTCTACCCCTTAAAATTAAAATTTTGCAAAATCCTTTCTTGGTGCACACTTAAATGGTGCAACGAAGGTTCCTGCCAAATTTCAAGTCTGTAGCATTAATAGTTTCGGTTCTACGTTGATCAGTCACTCAGGACATTGCCTTTTATATATAAAGATTAGTCAGATTTTTCAGTACGCTGTTTTCAGTAGACTGGCGTACACATATTAACTAAGTTAAGCTCTCGCGGGCGCCTTTTCGCCCGGATATAACCTCTTATGTGGTCGTATGTATGACTATACAGTTTTCCAACGAGCAACATTGCCCGAACGGAGAAGATGTATTTTTTTGTGCTTACACAGGAAGTAATCGAATGTAGATGATCGATTTCAATTTGTTTAATGACACTGTTTTTTTGTTCGTTTGGTTCTCTACACAGAACGGAGTATTTTTGGCGCCTGTAATGTCCGTACCATTCTTGTTGTTTTCTGGATTCTTCGTTAGCTTTGATGCGATACCGATCTATCTCAGATGGATCACGTATTTGTCCTATATCCGATATGGGTTCGAAGCTACAGCATTGGCCACATACGGTTTCAATAGACCAAAATTACAATGTTTCCAGGTAAGCCAGATTTAATTTGTTTTTGAACGAGATGATATTTTCGGGTGGAAAATAACGCTACACATGTTTTAGTCCGGATTTCTTATCTTCACAGACTCCGCCGTTGGAGTTCGATTTCAACTTTAGCGCTGGTTCCATAGTGAATGTGTGTCGAAAAAAAGCCGTCAAAAAAAAAAAAAAAAAAAAAAAAAAAAAAAAAAAAGCCGTCAAAATCAGTGCCTTGGTTTGCAAATCGTTAGAGTTGACTAAGGACTTCTGTGAACGATTTGGTCCCAAATAGGTGGGTTTATATTTTAGTTCCAAATCAGTGTCGAATGTTCGGTGATAAGACGTCCTAAAATAATTATGGTGTTTGAGTTATTTTCAAATACATATAACACGATGTGAAGCCAAAGGCATTTTTTTTTTTTTTTTTTTTTTNGAGGTTTTTTGTTTTTTTTTTTTTTTTTAATAAAATTTTAAGACATCTATTGGTCAATCTAGGCGGGGTTTTTACCCTCCATTCGCTGGAAATTTGCAAACCAGCTACTCACATTGACCTCACCCAGCCTGGGTTGGGCCGGAAAAATAGCCAGCATCACGAGGACGCGAACCCACGTGGACACCCACATGGAACAACGTCGCTGGACGTAGCTTAACTTCAGTGATCGAACGAGAACCGGTGTATTCAGCGGGCCATAGACGCTGGCTATTTTTTGTTTTTAGTCAAATCTCAATCAATGAATGAAAGTATTTTAAAGGGAAATCACACTCTAACACTGAGTTCAGCCATTTTCTTGTATCGTTTTGAATCACGTGACTTGAAATGAGATTGATTTATTTGTTACTGCCTGAATTTCCTTCTTCTTCGGTTCTTGCATATTCTGGTAAAAGTGTTTTAACTTTGATTTAAATCTGATTTTGTTTTGCAGACCTACTGTCATTTCAAGAACCCTATAACCACACTGGAAGAGCTGGACATGACTCAATCAAGCTTTTTCTTGGATATTGTAGCACTCATTGCAATTTTCTTCATTCTAAGAATTTCTGCTTTCGTATTTTTGAGGTGGAAACTATTATCATCTCGTTAAATAAACGAGAAGTTCTGTCCTGTGCAATATTTACCTGAACTTATATTATCTATGCTATATACCGGTGGTTATGTACTTTAAGAAAAATTAAAGGAGGCGATAGAAAGAGATGGAAAATTAACTTCTATGGGGTACTAGGTGATGGTATATTCCGCCCTGCCATTTCTCTGCATTGAGCTATTTAGATCCAGGAACCGAGTCATATCTAATGGTCAAGACCAAATGTCGGTGCGCGCTGCGCGCAGTGGAAAATATGATGCACACCGCGTGGTCTAACACATCAACTAAGACAAATGTCTTCCATTTCGACATTAATTTTGTTCTGAAGA
Organism: Pachypsylla venusta; assembly: GCA_012654025.1. Taxonomy (NCBI): domain Eukaryota; kingdom Metazoa; phylum Arthropoda; class Insecta; order Hemiptera; family Aphalaridae; genus Pachypsylla; species Pachypsylla venusta. The sequence goes on from CM022875.1 coordinate 2,278,711, forward strand.
TTCATATCACCCAGTACGCATTTGCCTTGTAAGTGATTCTATTTCTGATGTGGTTTGCTCAACACTCAGGTGTATACTTTTTTTACAATTTTAGAATACCTCTCGATCTGTTACTAGGAACAGATCGAGAGGTATTCTAATGCATAAAAAGTAGTGACATCAAAAATGTACTTCCTAATCGTTCTACTGCCAGAATAGGTTTTTCATTAAAGATGTAAAATTTTCTGTCAGGCCATCTCAAACCTACTTCAATTTGAGGTAGTTCTTTCGTATCTGTAACACCCCTTCGAGATATCAACATCTCAAGAGAATCCCTTTTATAAAATTAACCTATATGGAATGGTTGGGTAAAGATATGTGGGAGATTTTTATCGATGAATAAAAGGTTTTTATTTTCCCTTAGGCCCGATTCACACTATAGTGCCAGTCTCGGTTTGGTAAAATATCAAATGAAAAACAATGTATGTATTCATACTATCGACACCAGTCCAGTTCTGATCCAGTTTCGTTCCAGTCACGATCAGTCACGAAGCAATTTTGATCGGAGCGAGATCGGACATGTACCGATAGTATGAATGCTCTTTCGTTCCCGGTTCAGTCTCAGTCAGTCGGTGAAGCTTGTCGCAAGTGTATATTATTTATTTTTAATAAATAATATACACTTGATTGATTAATTAATTAAGAGATTTTTAAATTCTTATATTTATTAATAATAAATTAATAGAATTATTAATTAATAATAAATTATTATTAATTTACGCTGATTGATAATATTATCTTCTTCGTCAAGAATAAGAGCGATAACCGCTAAGTCTTGAATCGAAAAATTTGATGTCATTTTTTACTTTTCACGTTAATTTTACAACTTTAATAATTTTTTTTTAACAAAATGCATCCGCCTTCGATTATTGACGTGCGCCGAAGGTGTGAAGACTGAACTGAATCGTGAACTGAGATGTGAGCATGATCAAGATCGAGACCGGA
>CM022875.1:2291359-2313175 GCA_012654025.1 Pachypsylla venusta
AATGTCATCTCTCAAAATCAGGATATTTATGCAGCAGATTAATTGAAAATTGGACCACTCGAATCCGAATATCCATCGTGGCGTTAGAGAAGTTTTATCATTTGGACTTGCTGGTCAGTCGTGTAACTTGTTAAAGTGATGTGCAATATAATAATCAACAACAGCTTAGACACATGCTACCGAAACAACATGGCAGCCAGAGCTGTCAACATCGATCCGCTTTTATTGATATAGATTTTACTTACTTAACGAGTTTCTCAGGTAAAAGACAGTTACTAGTATCGATGTACTCTAAATGATGAACAAAATCTAAGATATCAGAATTATTGGTCAATAAATTGGAACCTCTTCGTACAGATTCAGTAATTCCGTACTTTGTACATTTTAATAGTTTCAAAAATGTGTTCGAATTATCAAAAATTTCCTGGAAAAAAGAAAGAAAGATTATTTTTATCGGCACAGTGACCTTGCTCACGTTCACTTCATCGTCATTGTATTCGAGAAGATCAATGTACAGGCGAGAATTAGTAACCTCGGTATAGGATGAAGATTTGAAAAAGAGAAAAAAGGAAAGCGCGATCCTATAGCAGTACCAATATCAAGATTTCATGAATCGATGATGATTGGACGGCCTAATGTTTATAGTGTTTAACGAAACTATAGAGATCATTTTCAAATATAACACGACGAGAAGCCAAGAAAATCTCAATTAATGAAGTATAAAGTGTGTTAAAGCTAGTAAAGTAACTACATGAGATATTTGGAATTCGTTCAATTTCTTTTCTCACTAGTTTTTACCAACAAATAAATGAAGTTAGTTCTTATTTTCACAATGGTTAGGTATTTCCACTTCCCATGTCTTCCCAATTTGCTTCTAAGAATACAAAGAATATTTAAATTTAAAAGAATCGTTTTAAATTTAAATATTCTGATGATGTAGTTAAATTTAAATATTCTCCCCATGGCTGGATATAAAAAACAATCTATTCAATAAATACCGTCAATAAATGCAATGCACACATATCCGTGTTATGGATTAGAATAAAGCTGGTAATATAGGGAGATTTTCTTATGGAAATCGCTGTCACACTGTGATGAACTTAAAAAAAGGGACACATTCGTCGGAGTATTTTTAAAAGTAAAAGTAGACACTTTACCTGCTAGCAAACTATAGAATCTGATTTGCAGTACTTACCATGTTTGTTATTTTCCAGTGTTTTCAATCAAATAGGAGCCAGTATTGATACAGTTTACGAAATTAATCTGCAGAAAAGGTATTCAAATGAACCTTCCAATTCAACTTCTGTCCCTAATCAGTAATGAGCTAATCGGTCTTTGATAAGAGCAGGTGCATTGCAGTTTTTCGTTTCTTGGATCACTTTGTTCCCTGATGACGAAAAATTCATTGATACTTGGAAATGGAAATTTGGATTGTTACAGTTCAGACTTAAAATATAAAATCAATCTCAATAATCATCTAGTTCAGAAATTAGAACTCGCGTTCCAAGTGTTCAAATGAATTATCGTATCGCGTTTGGTTTGGCGTTCAAAATTTTGCATTCGAATATTTCGAATTGGGATCCTTGGAATACAGAGTTACACGTGCAACAGATAAAAAGAAAAAGCAAATCCGTTGAAGTTGAAATTTGAATTTTACAATGTTGCCGTTATAGGTAATTGAGGGATTTATTCTCGTGTGATTGCATGTATGGCTCCATTTCTACAGCCCCCCCCCCTACNCCCCCCACTTTTGAAATTGTATTTTTTTTACACCAAGGTTTTGAAATGTAGCACAATTCGGCACAAAAGTAGTACAAACTTTGTTGTAAAAAGAAATACAATTTCAAAAATGGGAGGCTAGCATTTCCACAGCACCCCTAAACTAAAAAGTTATTTTCTCGGGTTACCTTTGAGGTGCAATTTTTTGTTTTAAAGAAGCACAATACGGTATAAATTGAGCACCAAACTTTATTGTAAAAAAAAAAATTAAATGGGGTGGGGCTATTGAATTGGACCCCTTGGCAATCTATCTTACACTTACCGTTCTTGAGATATCTTCTTTACAGAGAGACAGGCACACACACCGACTAATAGCTGAAACTCGAGATTTGGGCTCTGGGTACCCCAAAATGTGTTTTGGAATTGAAAACTCGTGTTTTGGAATTGAAATTTCAGTCCATTTCAATATTTTTCTTTTTATAGGATGAGTAAAGTAATATACGCTAAGCCTTAATGAAATAAACTGAATTATCTGCAAGCACTTAAATTAATGCTAATATCTCAGAATTCTACCAAAAAAGAATTTTATTTAGGATTTTTTTTCGTGTTTCAAGTTTCAATCCTGGGTAGGTGTGTTAAGGACCCTATTACCACTCTATGTAAAGGCTACTGCATATTTTCTCGACGTAGTTCGACGATGGCTTAAGCTAGAGACATGAAATTTGCACACAGATTCCTTTTTAGTATGAAGTTGCGTAATAAGAAAGGAAAAAATCGAAAGTTTAAGTGGAAGCAAGTTACCGCCAAAAATTACGCTTTTTAGCGGTTTTCTTTGTAATTTTTTCTGGGCAAAATAAAAGAGATAACGAAAAATGACCGAGAATGCCCCCCCCCCCAAAATATTATATAAGGACCCCATAAAAAATATAAAAATTGAAATTTTCCGATTTCGGCCCAATTTGCATTCTGCAGAGTGAGTTACAAGCTTTCTGCAGAGTGAGTTACAAGCTCTCCTTGCTTTCTGTATACACACACACACACACACACACACACACACACACAATTTATGACCGGATTTCACCCGAGCTAACAAGTAAACATAAAAAGTTAAAATGAAAATATATTTCCCTAAGATTTTTAATCACTTTCAAAAATTGTCGTGCCCAAATAATATTGTTCATCAAGGCCGTAAAAACGTTTCCTAACCTGTCTCGTTATGTTAAAATATAACAAAAAGCAAATAATCTGTAACCTGCTAGGGCATGAAACAAAATATGACATGAGACCGATTTAGGATTTTTCAATTTGTTTTCTTCCTCAAAGTCTTTTGAACAATGGTTACTTTTCAGGAATGTACAAATGTTTTTTCATCAGAGTTTTCTCTTAAGGTGGAGCACATTAAGATTTATCACAACATTCACATTATTCACAAATAAAAATCAATATTGAACATTACAGAGGGAAACAATTAAATATGTATTAAAATATAAAAAAAAACAATTAATACAAAGGTAATTTATTTAAATTAAACTTTTAATTAGCCAACGATCATACCACGTTGAATACACCAGTTCCCGTCAGATCACTGAAGTTAAGCAACGTCCGGGCGTGGTCAGTACTTGGATGGGTGACCGCTTGGGAACACCACGTATCGTTGGCTTTTTCCGGCCCAACCCAGGCTGGGTGAGGTCAATGTGGGTAGCTGGTTTGCAAGTTTCCAGCGAATGGAGGGTAAAACCGCCGTCTTGAATGACCAATAGATGTTAAAGAGACGTTAAGCCAAATTAAAAAAAAAAAAAAAAAAAAAACTTTTAACTTCAGAATTTAGTTAGCAAGAATAGCAACTTCTAAACATAAAAGTCAAGTCGCAAATGGGAAAAATCCCGCGTGTCTTGTCCAGGATTCTCTGTCATGTGCCGCACTCATTCATATTAATTTCCACACGCTTGGCAACACTGCTAAAAATAGACAAAACAAAATCTAAAAAATAAAAGAGATTTTTTTTCTTTATCTTCAAAGGTGATCATTATCAATTATCAGGATTTATCTATTTCTATTTCTCCAAATGAGTCCAACTATTTCAATTTAATAAATTTATATCCTGTTAACATCATAAAGTCCTAACTAAATAAAGTTAATATTAAAGATGTAACTATTGATAAGTAATTATTGAATTTCAATTGGGTATCATTGTGTCGTGTTTTTTTTTAATGAATGCACTTTTTCATTACCTATGTGTTTTTTGTTTGAAAAAGGTTAAAATTATGTCGAAATCATGATGGAATGTTTACTCTGTTCTATTCTTTCACATTGGACCAAAAATCGGTTTAATTTTTTAATTTCTTTAAGTATGTTATAAAAAGGAAAGTATTGTAATGTACTGAAATTTTCAATGTCGTTATTCGATGTCCGTTTATCGGTTTCAGTTATTGGTCCGTGTGGATGTCTCTCCGTCAGTCCGCAAATAAGATATCTCAATAACAGTAAATTTAATGCTAGAGACTTGACGTTTGGTTACTGTAATGGCAAGGACGAATCCCAAAATTTGTTGAAAAAAACAAAAAAAGAAGTCATCAATTCATCATTGACTACATGGCTCGTTTTGAAGTAGGCAGAAATCAGCCTCTTGAGATTCATCTTGAGAAGAAAAACATTATATTCCCACCATACTTTATTATAAGGAGACGTATGGTTTGATGCCTGAAATTTGGGTTACAGAGTAGATATTTTAGATTGTCAATTTTAGTACGATTTTCATCAAAATTGTTTTAATATGTTTTCTAAGAGTATAAATATAACAACTACCTACTTAGGTCTGAAATTCAACTTGTTTCATGAAGTTTTTACTAATGGTAATGGTTCCTGAGAACATTTTGAAGCCTGCTGAGTTTAGCAACTTTTTTCATAACTAATCTAAAAATTCTAAAATTAATGAGTTAGTTGAATTTCAAAACTAGTTGTTATATTTAGTTCAGTGGTCGCAAGTTCGAAGCCGCCCAGTCGGAGCTTGGTATGTTATCCTCTATAGAAGATGTTGACCACACAATAATAGAATTTGGGCTTACTGCTGACAGAACAAGACCCTTAAGGGGCTTAGTAAGCAGCATATTGAGTGTTTATACTTTTAAAACTTGATGTTTCAATATGTTTGGTGAAAATTGGACTAAAATATGCAAATCTAAAATAACAATTCCGTAAAAGTCAATTGTATGTGTGAGACACTCCACGTAACTTATATTAAAAACGAATGTATCGTTAGTTTTGCCACTTTTTGGTGGCTTTCACAAATCTGGTTGGAAAGAGACCAACTGTTGCAAGAGACTTGAAATTTTGGTATGTATGTCAAGTTTATAGTTACGTACATAGAACATGAGAAATCCTACCGTTCTTGAGACATATTGTTTACAAACAGATACATACACGAATCAATGGCTGAAACTTGAGATTTATAGATAAGGAAATTCGTGTAATGTCCACTAATACTACTCCGAACCCACCTTACATAACTTAACAAACGTGACATTTGTACCAACCTTATACTGTTATAGTTTAGTTTTTAAATAATTCTTCGATGTATCCCTCTAAGGTGTAAGGTATACGTTTAATGACCTAAGGGAAATTACAAAAAATACTGGTTTGTTTAAAAATGTGTTTTTGACCAAACTCGATTGGATCCGAATTGAGGTTTGTTTGTATTACAATACCCAAGTCTCGATCTCACTATAAATTGTATTTGATTTTTACTGATCTTAGTTTTGTATAATAAAATAGTGCTGTGAGCATTTAAAATAGAAGTTAATACAAATTAAAATAATTTTAAAAAAAATTTATGAAGTTTATTATTATATTAACAAAAGTCTCCGTTTGCAATGGCCTCTCTAGTGGACATACAAGAATGTCTACAGGATTCTCCCAAATTCAGGTAATTTGATTTTGCTAATTAATTACATCACATTTCCAGAATTTCCCCTCTCTGACATGTCTATTGTTATTGTGTCACATCTCTATCTCTCTTGTTCACTCGTAAGTATTCATATTTGAAAGATAATCAGATTTATTACATGGAACAGTGATGAGTCATGGTGTCAAAGAAATATATTTACTGGGTGGATGAGATGAGGCGTTGGTAACTGGATAGAATTAAATTGAAGTTTTATTGAGTTTGGGGGGCGGAGTATCCGGGAGAAAGATAATCGGACGTTGTACATGGAAGAGTGTTGAATCATGCTGTCAAAGAAATATATTTACTGGGTGGATGAGATGAGGCGTTGTGTGGTTGGTTTGGTAACTGGATAGAATTAAATTGAAGTTTTATTAGGTTTGGGGGCGGGGTATGAGGGAAAAAGATAATCAGACGTTGTACATGGAAGAGTGTTGAATCATGCTGTCAAAGAAATATATTTACTGGGTGGATGAGATGAGGCGTTGTGTGGTTGGTCTGGTAACTGGATAGAATTAAAAAGAAGTTTTATTGGGTTTGGGGGGCGGGGTATCACGGGGAAAAATAATCGGGCGTTGTACATGGGAGAGTGTTGAATCATGTTGTCAAAGAAGTATATTTACTGGGTGGATGAGATGAGCGTTGTGTGGTTGGTAACTAACTAGGTGTTGGCAATTAACTTTATTTTCTATTTCGCTTTTCTCTCTTGCCTTGGAATAGGTCATTATTTCGTTTTATACAACAGTCGATGTTGGCAGCCTGTTGCGGCCATGTTGTTTGGGTAGCGCCTGTCCAGGCCGTTGTTTATTATTATATTACACATGCCAAATCACCATGACAAGTTACACGATTAAGTAGGACGCCCAAACGATAAAACTTTATTATCGCCACGATGGATACTCTGATCCGAGAGATCTTATTTTAAATGATTCTGTAGCATAGCTTTGTTAGAGGAATGGCATTAGTTATTCAGCATATAGACTGTTAATGGTTGGACGTTTTCGCTTCGTTTTCAAGGTGGCGACCATTTTGTAAATTTTCAAACTTTCCCCACGAAATCACGGCAATTTCGTACTTTTTTCGCTGGTTTAAATTATATTTATCTATCTGAAGCCAAAAAAATTTCAAGTGATTTCATGGGAGGGTGAGGTCGAATTTTACAGACGGGCCGCCACCCTGAAAACGAAGCGAAAACGCATATGCTGAATAGAGTAATTTGTAAGAAGTATTATTGAGAATGTTTGTAGTCATTTTGAAATATAAGAATTCTCTAATTAATTTTGTATCGACTACAAGTAAATTGATGAGTCACGAGCGCTTTCGTCCGTTACGACCTCTTCTGGTGAAGAGTAATTTGTGTTGGAAATGACGTGTTCTCCCTACCCCAGTTCTGTGATAACGTTTTTCAGGTTCATCCTGTATACATACTTATATGGTTTATGCAGAATATACATCGTGGCGATAATAAAGTTTTAGTATTTGGGCGTGCTGCTTAATCGTGTAACTTTTCATGATGATTTTTTGTCCGTAATAGAATAATAAATATCACATTAGATACATTTCCCCCACATCCTGACAACATCGATCTGCCCTTATAACAAAGAAATAAAAGACCTGTATCAAGCTGTTGATGCAGTGACGCAAAAAGAAGGAGCTGGGCTGGCCACTTGCTGAGTCCGCGATCAATCTTAAAACAATCTAAGCGATAGTAAACAAGAAGGAAAACCGAAATGGTTGTATTCAAGTACAAAGATACATCCCAGAGTTGGATGCAAATTAATTGTTATTAATGTTTTCAACGACATTAAAGTTGTTTTCAGAACAAAGACGGACACAGCAGGCACAGTCCCAACAAGATCACTCCAGAACTTTAAATTATATTCTACAATTTTGTTGTGGTCCGACTGGTCTGCAATTCGGGCAATTATTTATATTCTTTGATTGATCATATCCCTACTATACATATCATTATTTCTTGAGAGAGCCAAATTTTAGGTATTCTCTTATTGAGCACAGATATTGAATCATATGTAAGATATGATTCAATGACAGATCTGAGTAGCAATATTTGGGCTAAGACCTAAGTAGTAATATTTGATGTAAGATCTAAGTAGCAATATTTGGTGTAAGATCTAAGTAGCGATATTTGGTGTAAGATCTAAGTAGTAATATTTGGTGTAAGATCTAAGAAGCGATATTTGGTGTAAGATCTAAGTAGCAATATTTGGTGTAAGATCTAAGTAGCGATATTTGGTGTAAGATCTAAGTAGTAATATTTGGTGTAAGATCTAAGAAGCGATATTTGGTGTAAGATCTAAGTAGCAATATTTGGTGTAAGATCTAAGTAGCGATATTTGGTGTAAGATCTAAGTAGCAATATTTGGTGTAAGATCTAAGTAGCGATATTTGGTGTAAGATCTAAGTAGCAATATTTGGTGTAAGATCTAAGAAGCGATATTTGGTGTAAGATCTAAGTAGCAATATTTGGTGTAAGATCTAAGAAGCGATATTTGGTGTAAGATCTAAGTAGCAATATTTGGTGTAAGATCTAAGTAGCGATATTTGGTGTAAGATCTAAGTAGCAATATTTGGTGTAAGATCTAAGTAGCGATATTTGGTGTAAGATCTAAGTAGCAATATTTGGTGTATATCTAAGTAGCGCTATTTGGTGTAAGATCTAAGTAGCAATATTTGGTGTAACCCAGTTGAAATATGCAGCTCCACTGTCATAATCAGCTGAGGAACGTTGTCGTGGGAACGAAAGTCGAAGAAATTTATGTGGAGGAGGTTAATTGCCAATTGAGATACAAATTGTCCTGGCAGCACTTGTAGTGTGATATTGTTCATAGACTTTGTATAGACTTAAAATGTATCCTTTGTTTGTTTGTTTGCAGGACAATCTTAGAAGAACAAGAAGTCAATTTAGAAAATCTGGAACATCGATTGGAAAAAGTTCTGAAAGTTTGCACCGCCATGATTGATGCTGGCAAATCTTATGTTGCAAATCAGAGTTTGTTCGCAAATACATTGTGGGAATTGAACATTTGTTTCCGTGATGATCACAACACCAATTCTCAACTGAACAAGATCATCCATACATTGCAAGAGATGAACAAGTTTCAGACAATCCTCTTGGATCAGGCGTCACGAACAATATGGAAAAATATTAATTCTTTTATAAGAGAGTAAGTTCTTGTTGTCCCGTACCTTTGGGGAGGGGAACATGTTCAATCAACCCTCTTGGATTAGGCGTCGCGAACAATATGGAAAAATATTAATTCTTTTATAAGTGAGTAAGTTCTTGTTGTCCTGTACCTTTCGGGAGGGGAACATGTTCAATCAACCCTCTTGGATCAGGCGTCGCGAACAATATGGAAAAATATTAATTCTTTTATAAGTGAGTAAGTTCTTGTTGTCCCGTACCTTTCGGGAGGGGAACATGTTCAATCTAGGGTTGCCACATAGATGCAAGAGATGAACAAGTTTCAGACAACCCTCTTGGATTAGGCGTCGCGAACAATATGGAAAAATATTAATTCTTTTATAAGTGAGTAAGTTCTTGTTGTCCCGTACCTTTCGGGGAGGGGAACATGTTCAATCTAGGGTTGCCACATAGATGCTTTTCCGATAAATTTTCCTGATAACCGACAATTTGCAAAAGGGAAGGGAACATTTTTAATCTAGGGTTGCCAAATAGATGCTTTTCCGATCAATTTTCCTGATTACCGACAATTTGCAAAAGGAAAGGGAACATGTTCAATCTGGGGTTGCCACATAGGTGCTTTTCCGATCAATTTTCCTGATTACCGACAATTTGCAAAAGGGAACGGAACATGTTCAATCTAGGGTTGCCACATGCTCGTAGATGCTTTTGCGATAAATTTTCCTGATTACCAACAGTTTGCAAAAGGGAAGGGAACATGTTCAATCTAGGGTTGCCACATTGATGCTTTTCCGATAAATTTTCCTGATTACCGACAATTTTCAAAATGGAAGGGAACATGTTCTATCTAGGGTTGCCACGTAAGTGCTTTTCCGATAAGTTTTCCCGATTACCGACAATTTGCAAAAAAAAATGTATTTCTTCGTGTTAAGTTTTTTTGTGGGTATCTTAGTATTACCATGTATTTATAAAAATCACGTCAATATCATTAGGCTTGCGTATTCACTGTAAGAGAATCGCTGCAAACAACAAAGCAAAGGTCAAGTTCGGCTGCAGGGGGCGAAAGCTCCTGACTTTTTGAAGCGATACTCTTTTGTTCTGTGCAAAGTTTAAAACTGACCATGAGGAAAAATGGAGACGAAATGATTTTCTAAATCTTATTTTTTTACTCTCTTAAAGTGACATCAAGAAAGTGACTGAGTCCAAACATTGCTTCAACAAAGTGTCTGCAGAGTTGGATCTGGCGTTACAAAAACATAGTGCAGCTTCTAAAACCAAACCTCTAGAAATAGAAGACGCAACAAATATCCTGACAGCCACTAGAACTTGTTTTCGGCACACTGCGCTTGACCATCTGCATAGCGTCACGGTTATGCACACCAAAAAGAGACAGTTTCTGCTTTCTACTGTAAGTTATTGATGTTTCCCCACTTTTGATGGTGGAGAAGCTTTGATATATTTTAACTTAATAATTCCTTGCTTCCTATTGAAGATAGGGAAGCTCATGAAGAAAGCGCAAAAAATATGTTTGCTGTCAGAATTTTGAAAATTTTCAATCGTGTGTTTGAAATCAAGGAACAATTTTTTTTTAGTTTCATTTCTGTCTGTAGCCAATCTTAACTTTTATAAACAATTTTGATGAAAAGGGAATGAGTGTTGGTCCATAGATTCTATCATTTTTTTTGAAAAATGTAAATCTGCGTATCTTCTTCACAATTTCACCTCCTTTTTGTAATGAAATGTTGAAAATTACCCTTGTTGCTACAGCCTATACTAAACCTTTATAGCATCCTCACCATTTTACCTCTGTAAATAAAATAATTGAAAAAAATATTAAATGGATGGATTCATTAAGGGGCTATTTTTAATCTCGTATATAAATAGTTATCTACCAAATCAGCCGTTTCAAAGATATGAGTGATAAACGAAAGGGAAATAAGTGCATTATTTTTTCAAGTAAATCAATCATAGAGTAATCAAATTTGAGTGGTTATAGCCACAAGACTGAGCTGTTAATATTGAAAGACGAGCCCTAAATGAATTCTGCTTTTGTTACAGCTTCTCTCTTATATGCAAGCCTGTAAGACTTATTTCCATCAAGGATTTGATTTATATGAAGGATTAGAACCTTTCATGAAAACTTTGGATGCAGAGGTAAGAATTGAACCCTATATGGTGACCGGTGGCGGCGGTCGAATGAAGCGTGCTGGACGTGTCGTACCCTTATGTGCCAAACTGGCATTAAATGAAAAAATGTCACTATAAAAACAGTACCCAGATGGAGGCGAACTAATAATGCACTCACCTTGTATATCTTAGATTTATTTTATCAATACACAGAGTGTTCGAAAAGTCCCGGAACGGATTTTTTTAAATTTTTAACGGCTAAAGATGGTGACTTGAAATTTTATATGTAGTTCTACCACAAATTAATTTATTTTTTGACGTAATTAAAATTTCTACATTATGTGTCAAAAGTGGGTAAACAGACACCAATTTTCAATTTTTAAATAGAAACCCCTATCTTTTATTTCATATTCAAATTCTACACATGATCGACTCCTCACTCGATACTTTGATCAAACGGATATCTGATCAAACCCGCCCAATCATTGATTTTTCTTCGGAATAAAAGTGATAAAACCAAGAGTGTAATACATCAAATCAGTCAAGTTTTCATGCTGAATCTCGTGGTACCATTGGTTTTTTCATTTTTTATGAAAAGTGTAAAAAAATGTTCAGAGATCCGTTTGATCAAAGTATCGAGTGAGGAGTCGATTGTATGTAGAATTTGGCGTAGAATTTGAATATGAAATAAAAAATAGGGGTTTCTATTTAAAAATCGAAAATTTACCCACTTTTGAGATACCCTGTAGAAATTTTATTATGCCAAAAAATATATTAATTTGTGATAGAACTACATATAAAATTTCAAATCTCTATCTTTAGCCGTTAAAAATGAAAAAATCCATCTCGGGACTTTTCGAACACTCTGTATATATATTATATATCATTTATAAGTATAGATATTTTAAATCATTCTGCTTATCTCTTGGATTACTATATGGTTGTGTCTTACTATTAGAAGAGTGCTATTATGTTTTCTGTGCAGATCTTTGGTTCGCTCGCCATATTATTTTATTTTCTGGGCAAATAAGTTTTTGTTTTGGTGTGATATATGCATCTATCGGGTGCTTCACTAGAGGTTAGTTTTCAAAAAAGCGGCTATCTTGAAAAGTGGCGGTTATTTTTTTTAATTCAATTTTTTTTTGCCGCAATGAATAGACATTTTTAAAAATTGTTCAAGTTTATTCCAAAAATCAGGGGAATTGATATGAGTTAAGGATCTTAGAGTCCGGATCATAATTGTGCTAATCTTTTCTTAGTCTCTCGAGGTATCTGTCTCTCTTCCAGTGATAGTAGTGGTGGATGTATGCCCAGTACCCGATTTAACATTTAACTTAAATCTAGTTATGGTGTCAGTGACTCTGTTTGTGTGAATATACATAAGTCTAGATTTGAGTTGAATGCTATCTATGGGTTGTGTGACCAGTGATAGTAGTGGTGGATGTATGACTAGTATCCGATTTAATATTTAACTTAAATCTAGTTGTGGTGTCAGTGACTGTGTTTGTGTGAATATACATAAGTCTAGATTTGAGTTGAATGTTATCTATGGGTTGCGTGATGTTATCTAGATGTGCACTGGTAGGATGATTGCACAGTATGATGAATGCATCCTGCTGGTGGCTCTCCCTTGACTATATTGTTGCATGTATGTTATGGTTTGTGACACATGAGAAGATATAGCTCACTGAGCATCTGGTTGTGTATCTTAGCAGGCAGGATTTAAGTTTCAGTGGCGAGTTGATCCACACCACTCATAAAATGAAAAGAGTTGTTGTTTTCTTAGAACGGAGAAACTTCAGTTTGGTCGGTCCAGTGAGTTTCGGATAGTTGGAATGTTCATATTGACGCTGCATAGATCAGGATGGGGTTTGCGATGGATTCGTAGGCGGTAACCGTGGTGTCCTAAATTCTTTCCCAGGATGGGTTTTGCGATGAATTTGGAGGCGGTAACCGTAGTTTCCTTATTCTTTCCTAGGATGATTTTTGCGATGAATTCGAAGGCGGTAAACGTGGTTTCCTTATTCTTTCCCAGGATGCGTTTTGCGATGTATTCGAATGCGGTAACCGTGGCGTCCTTATTCTTGCCCTGTTACTCCCGGCCAATGTTTTGAACATATTATTCCTGGAGTTAAGTTCATTAATGATCAAATCGGCAGGAAGTTAGCTTAGGTCGAATGGGAGGCCTAAAATATTAGAGTTTTAGGTGGTGGGAAGTGTTTCCCCATGGACTTTGACTTCTTTTGAATAGTGTAGCCGTTGATTTTTCATATACCAGTTCTAGTTTTCTTTCACGTAACCAGTCGTGGGTCGTGTTCAAGTAGTCTCTTCAATGTAATTGCCAGATATGAGCAGTGAGCAATCTTTAATCTATTACACGAGGTTGATGTTGGAAATTGAGTTTGCATGTTGCTCATGTATAGGTTGAACAGGTTAGGACCTTTTGGGACGCATTGCTTCATTTCTCTGAGCTTTGAGATTGCATTTCCACTCCTCGTATGTTTGTCTCCCATTCAGATAACTGTGGTGAAGCCATCGTTTTTATCTCCACGGTATAGTTGGGCTAGGATTGTCTTTTTGCAGTTGAGTGATAAACACTGTATTAAACGCCTTAGCCCTAGACAGATCTAATGTCACCAATATTGGCCTTCAACATGTTTTTTTTTTTTTTTTTTTTTTTTTTTTTTTTTTTTTTTTNAGTAAAAAAAAAAAAAAAAGATTTTTATTATTAAACGGGTAGCAAGCCTCTATTGGGACTGCAATTATCACAGCGACCTTTTTTTTCACTCTTGTTATGCTTAATGTCTCTTTAACATTTATTGTTCATTCGAGACAGGGGTTTTATCCTCCATTCTTTGGAAACTTGCAAACCAGTTACCCACATTGACCTCACTCTGCCTGGGTTGGGCCGGAAAAATAGATAGCATCACGAGGGCGCAAACCTGATTGAACACCCACATCGTACAACCTCGATGCTTAACTTCCGTGATCTAACGGGAACTGTGACTTCAGCTTGTTAGTAAACGGCATTCGATTCCACAGATCCTGGAAAGAGAGAAGTAATTGTGACCCAAATAGATTCGGTTTGGTAGAATGTAGTTATTGTAATATTAGAATTCTGCTCTTAGGAATGCAGATGTGATACCTACAAAAATTATGAAGTGGTTTTGAGACTTACCATATAAAAGCTCTACATTCAGAAATTTGTTACCCCTCATCAAAGTTTGAGCATCGNTTGTTTTACTTTAAGCCATAGAAGAAGTCGGAACGGTCATGCCTCGAAGACGCTAAACAAAGCATAGTCTGGTAGTAATATTTTATCCATTTTGATCGTTTCTTTCAGATGGTTGAAGCCAAACAGGAAACAGTTAATCTTCAAAGGAAACTTAACGACAGACATGCCCTCGTCAACAGCGAAGACCTCTTCATTTCTGACACGAACCGTCGGGAACGTCGCTACTCGAACATATCGCGAATGCAAGGCTATTTATTTAAACGGACAACAAATGCTTTCAAAACATGGAATCGACGTTGGTTCTATCTAACAGATAAACAATTGGTGTATAGAAAAAGAATGGGCGAGGATCACGCAACCATTATGGAGGAAGATATGAAATTATGTTCGGTTCGACCAGCCCTGGATTGTGATAGACGATTTTGTTTTGAAGTGATTTCCCCAAATAAAAGTCATATGGTTCAAGCAGATTCAGAGGAGAGCTATAAAGCATGGATACAAGCATTGCAGGTAAAACATTCCCCAGAGAGTAATTAAGGGTTCATGAAAATAAAATGTTAACTGAGCTATAAAGCATGGATACAAGCAGTGCAGGTAAAAGATTCCCCAGAGAGTAATTAAGAGTTCATGAAAATAAAATGTTACCTTTTTTTGTTCATGAAAATAAAATGTTACCTTTTTTTATCAAAATTTTTTTTTTATTGAACATATTGATGATTCAATAGTGATGGCATATCGTTCAAAAATATATCAAATATATCGATATATCGAATTTCAAATAAATCGATATACAAATATATCGATATATGAGAAATATATCGATATATCGAATTTCAAATAAATCGATATACAAATATATCGATATATGAGAAATATATCGATATATATAAATATATCCTGTTCGTTTTATATATATATATCGATTTTCGATATATCGTGCCATCCCTATAATTCAATTAAACGTTGTGAAACTAGTTAGTTAGTTGTAGCGGTGTCACCCTTAAAACCAACTCTACTTCATATTTAAAAATTGTTAGAAACAGGTTATTAGGTTTCCGAAACATTTTGACGGCCCTTGGCTGGACTATGATGGTATGCGTTGGTCACCAATCGGCCCGGTTGCCCCAATAGGGCCTAACAAGCAGCCAACTCTTTGAACATAATAAATGTCCATAACAAGTTTCATGTAAATCGAATTAGACATTGGAGAGTTTTCGTTGTACAAAAAGACAAGCAGAGAAACAAAAGAAAAGAGTTCTGTTGAAACTAGACGTTCACTATGTACGGTTGTCAGGAGCGCGGGTATGCTCCGCCAAAAGTCTATTTTTCTGTCTACATTTCTTACTTTAAAATACTACCCGTAGTCACGTCTGCAAGGCTGGAGAACGAGTTGAAAAATTGGGGGGGAGGGATCCGGAAATTCTCCCCTCGGTGGCGGAGGTTTATATTTTATAAAGTTTTAAATTAATGGTAGTGGTAGCAGCGGTTTTTCTCACGGAATCAACCGTTCTTCCCATTTATAGATGCATGATTAATTAAAATAGTAGAAACAGATTGATATGAGTTTACCAAAAATATTTTGATGGCCCTTGGCTGGAACTGAGATGGTATGCGTTCCAGGTCGTCCTGGTGCGTAGAAGCGGCCATCGTGAGGACGTTAAATTAATAGTAGTTCTGTAAAGACCTTGCTCAGTTCAAATTTCCACCATGGGGCCCAGGGTGGCCCAATAAGGCATTAAGCTAATCATATTAAATGAACACAAGTTTCATCAATATCGAAAATGTGGAGTTAAAATTAAAATTCACTTCGGTCACCAAATTAGATTTGTCAATTCGACAAAGGAAAACGGTCAAACGTTTCCTTTCAGTCGATATTGTAACTCGATATATCCTTGGTGCCACAAAAACTTTTTTTACAATGTCTCTTCTTACTTCCGTCATTCTAGGCTGCCATTGGAGCCGCCATTCAAGATAGCAAAACTCTTTATGGCACCAACGAACATTCGACCATGACATTTGAAAATGCCACAACTATGAGAAGCACTGCCAAACCGAAAAAAAAGATGTGGGAAATTATCCTTCTTATTCCCGGGAACCAGTGCTGTTGTGATTGTGGACATTCCGACCCAAAATGGGCGAGCATTAACCTGGGCATTACACTTTGCATAGGTAAGTTTGTTCTCATTGACTCTACAGCAGAGGTTGCCAAACTGGGGGCGTGAAGGCAAGCCAAGGGGGGGGCGCAAGACCAGTTGAATAATTATCATTTAGTTGAAATTTATGTACACAATTTTTTTTACAAAGGTAATTTTATTGAACACGATGTTTAGAAAATTTGAATGAGATAGCATTCAGCAAGACATTAGCGTTTTGATTGAGATAGCATTCAGCAACACATTACCGTTTTGAATGAGGTAGCATTCAGTAACACATTAGCGTTTTGATTGAGGTAGCATACAGCAGCACATTACCGTTTTGATTGAGGTAGCATTCATCAACACATTAGCGTTTTGATTGAGGTAGCATTCATCAACACATTAGCGTTTTGATTGAGATAGCATTCAGCATTTTACCAACACATTACTGTTTTGATTGAGGTAGCATTCAGCAAGACATTAGCGTTTTGATTGAGATGGCATTGAGCAACACATTAACGTTTTGAATGAGATAGCNTAGTGTTGGCAATCAAGTTGTCAATTCCGTTTATCTGGGTAGGTAATTATTACATATAAACTAGTGTTGGCAATCAAGTTGTCAATTCCGTTTATCTGGGTAGGTAATTATTACATATAAACTAGTGTTGGCAATCAAGTTGTCAATTCCGTTTATCTGGGTAGGTAATTATTACATATAAACTAGTGTTGGCAATCAAGTTGTCAATTCCGTTTATCTGGGTAGGTAATTATTACATATAAACTAGTGTTGGCAATCAAGTTGTCAATTCCGTTTATCTGGGTAGGTAATTATTACATATAAACTAGTGTTGGCAATCAAGTTGTCAATTCCGTTTATCTGGGTAGGTAATTATTACATATAAACTAGTGTTGGCAATCAAGTTGTCAATTCCGTTTATCTGGGTAGGTAATTATTACATATAAACTAGTGTTGGCAATCAAGTTGTCAATTCCGTTTATCTGGGTAGGTAATTATTACATATAAACTAGTGTTGGCAATCAAGTTGTCAATTCCGTTTATCTGGGTAGGTAATTATTACATATAAACTAGTGTTGGCAATCAAGTTGTCAATTCCGTTTATCTGGGTAGGTAATTATTACATATAAACTAGTGTTGGCAATCAAGTTGTCAATTCCGTTTATCTGGGTAGGTAATTATTACATATAAACTAGTGTTGGCAATCAAGTTGTCAATTCCGTTTATCTGGGTAGGTAATTATTACATATAAACTAGTGTTGGCAATCAAGTTGTCAATTCCGTTTATCTGGGTAGGTAATTATTACATATAAACTAGTGTTGGCAATCAAGTTGTCAATTCCGTTTATCTGGGTAGGTAATTATTACATATAAACTAGTGTTGGCAATCAAGTTGTCAATTCCGTTTATCTGGGTAGGTAATTATTACATATAAACTAGTGTTGGCAATCAAGTTGTCAATTCCGTTTATCTGGGTAGGTAATTATTACATATAAACTAGTGTTATACACCCGCTGAAAAAGCAAAGGAAATGGCTGTTACGGTACCCCTGAAAAATATTTATCTTAAAATCAACTGCTTTCTCCATTCCGATGTTAAAAATAAGTTGATATGATATGATTTAACCGAACAGGTTTTGATGGCCTTTGGCTAGAACTGTGATGAGATAGGTTCCAAGTTGTCCTGGCGCATAAAGCCATAAAGACGAATACAAAACTTCCCTACTGTCGGTAATTTGGAAGACAAATTATCACATCACGTTATAGTTAGCATATATTTTTTTGTGACTTAGTCTTTTTTTGTTTTAAGAAGCGTTTTTTTTTTTTTTGAACCCTAGATTTAACTGAAGTAAACACAGCGGATGATCTTGTTTCCTACAGCCTCTCATGCTCAAATCATTTTATGTATGTTTAGGAAACATGACGTCACGCGATGAGTCTCTTAGGATAAACCCAAATTGTGATACTACCACAAGGGAAGCATGGATCAAACAGAAGTATATTGAACGGAAATATGTAAAATTGTTGCATGCCCCTAAAATACAAAAAACTGTGATGAGAAAATGGAGCGTACGAAAAATACGACGGAAAACGAAGAGTGCCGACAGAAATAAAACAAGAAAAATCAAAGATGGTAAGTATTTAGTTTGTACTCATTATGAGTTCCTTGTCTGATTGTGCCAATGTGGAATGGGTCCTGTCAGTTATGAGTCAGCACTCAAAGTTTCTTGTCTGATTTAGTGCCAATGTGGAACGGGTCCTGTCAGTTATGAGTCAGCACTCACTATGAGGTTCTTGTCTGATTTAGTGCCAATTTGGAACGGATCATGTCAGTTATGATTAAACGTATTTCTAAAAAAAAAAAATATTCTTGTACAAAGATTCCCTAAAGGGTCGCGCTATTTTTAAATCTATGTAACATAAATATAAATTCCTTATATAAAGTCAACAGAGACGTCTTAAGTCCATTCTTCGCTATACTCTTGTAAAATTCTGGACCGAGATGTTTTTCTGTTCGTAGGATTGTCTTCGTTTTGTTTTTATAATTACCTGTCTTTATACAAGCAAACCATGTTTGTCCATGTTTGTAATCATTGAACAAATAGTTCGTCAACTATTTCAATAAGGTTAAAAAATCATTTGATTTTTTAAAAAAATCACCCTTTTAGGAACCTCTGTGTGTGTGTAATGCTCTCAGGATGGGGTGACCTAGAGCATTTATTATTAAAATTTTAACCAAGGGCCATCAAAACTTTTTGCCCTCAAGATGGTTGGTTCTTCGCACCGGGGCTTCCCGTGCCCTCGGGTGCGGCCAAAGACCATCAACACCGTTCCGACGACAACACACTGTGTTTTTCTTCATTTGGAGGTGTTCATCCCAGCCGTGCTGCTCCAGATACTTCTTCAAGGAGCTGGCATATAAATCCTTGCTCAACCCTGAAGTATCTGATCGTTGTCCTCTATGTATGTTGGCTGCTCATGATGTAAATCATTGATTCAACTGTCCATCAAACCCAACCAATCTAGAGCGGTCAGCATTGTGGGCAGATCCTGCTGGAGTGGCCGCCTTCCTTGGCCTGGAGACACAGTGAGAGTCGTTCAGAACGTTAACAACAACAACAACAACAAATTTTGGTTTCAACATTTATATCTATTTATTTCTCACTATTGTCTCAAACCCCAATATAAAAATAGAAAGAAAAGTTGATTTTGAGAAGATCGGTGCGCTACAATTTTTTTTTTTTCTTATTTAACAGGTGAAAAATCTCAAAAGGCCAACAATCTTGATAATATGACAACTTTAGAATTACTGAAAGAAAATAATGACCATGCCGATGATTATTATGACAATGACGAAAGTTTGGAATTTACAAAGACAGATTTAGGCTTAGATTGTATTTTAAAACATTTCAATACTGAAAATTTCCAATTAGAAGATGAATCAATTGTATTACATGAACAAATAGAAGAAAAATCCATTCCAATCAACGAGGTTGATATTTCTAATATGACATCGAACAAAATCAAAAAATCAAATAGTGACAACATTCCAATTCCTACCAATGATCAAAACAAAATGAGTGATCATATAAGTGACAACAATCTAACTAAAAATAAAAGAATGGGAACTTATATAAAAGAAGGCAATTCTTTGTTTTATTCCAATATACCTAATCAAATTAGTGAACAAGAAAAAATAACAAATGAAAACAAAACAGATCTACTAGACAAATCAATATGGTTTTCCGAACTCAACAAAAAAAATATTGATAATCAATTCGATACTGGCGCAACATTAATCAATGAGAATTCTACTTCTGGATCATCGAACATTAGTGGAACGAATAGTAAGGACAGGTTAGATGAAAACCATGCTGAAATAAGTTCAAATGTTAAATTAAAAAAGGAAAAATCATTTTTGTTTAGTGAAATGCATAACAGATTTAAGAGTGATGTTAATAAAACTCAATTTGATACTACTGGAACACTAAATGAGAGTTCAAATATGATTCGAACAACAAGCAAAGACAGCAAAACAAATTCCAATGTTGAACAATCTATAAAAAGAAAATCATTCTTACATACGGAAATGTTATTGAACAATGATGATAAGACAAACAATGTTGACAACAACAAAAATAAAACAAACAGTTTGAATTCAGGCCGAACAAATAAACAAAATTTAGAAGGAAATCATAAACGAAATAGTTCTCACTTTGATGATCACGATGATAGTTCTAATTTGAATGAACAGCATCATTTTCGATCGGATAGTTCTGTTTATACGACTGCGTCTGAAGAGAATGTAGATAGTGGTTTCATTACTACTTTAAAAGATAAACCTAATAATATTGAAGGAGTGGTGGCGAATAATATTGAAAATATTGATGTTTATGTGTTTGGAGATTCCATAAGTACGGTTGGAAGTGTTGAAAATGAACAAAATAACCCAAGCTTAGATTTAAGTACGGATGACAGTGATACGGAATCTGATAGCAATGATCCAGGTAATTGTAAATGATACAAGTCTATATTTAAGTACGGATGGGATGGATACGGAATATGATAGTAATGATTCAGTGTAACTGATACAAATCTAAATTTATGTATGGATGAAAGTGATACGGAATTTGATAGTAATGAAGCAATTAATTGTGAATTGATACAAACTTAGATTTAAGTACGAATGAAATGAAAACGTAATCTGGTAGTAATGAATCAGGCAATTGTAAATGATACAAGCTTAGATTTAAGTACGAATGAAATGCATACGGAATCTGATAGTAATGAATCAGGCAATTGTAAATGATACAAGCTTGAATTTAAGTACGAATGAAATGCATACAAAATTTTATGGTAATGAAGCAAATAATATTTTTAAAGACTGTAAATGTGATTTGTATTTTCAGTGACCGAGGAGGACATGAGTAATCTGAGCGCTGAAATGTTGTTGTACAGAGCTGCCACAGTTCATAATCTACCGGTCATGTGTCATGCTTTAGCGTTAGGAGTGGACAAAAGTTGGACAAACGAAAAAGATAAAAACAGAACTTTTCTCCATCAAGCTGTCATAAGCGTAAGTTTGCGATATTTAAAAAAAAAAATCATTGTTGTTTTGCTTCCTTTTACATATAGGAACTAGCATAGCCCAAGGGACTATTTTTCAGTTTTTTGTAGTACGAAATCCCTTCTAAATGACGTGAGTTGTAGTGATAAGACGATCTAACGGGTAAACAGTGGGGCGTGACGTTAGTTTTGTACAAACAAAAACTACGTCATGGATTTGAAATATTTACCACGTAATGATAGCCCCAAACAACTGCCGGTGTAAAAGGACTTTTCAGTCCTGTACATTGTAGTGAACATTCACGTCTTTTGTTGCTCATCACGTTATAAAATATGTGATGTGAGTTTTGACGTGATCATAAAAAAAAATCATTCAACTCCTGAGTGGCACGTATGGGGGTAAGAACGTTTTTTA
>CM022875.1:2405407-2432801 GCA_012654025.1 Pachypsylla venusta
AGTATACAATTATACACTCCCAGTATACAATCATCATATACCCATCACGTATACAATCATCATACACCCTTCAAGTATACAATTATACACTCCCAGTATACAATCATCATATATCCACCAAGTATACGATCATCATACACCCTTCAAGTATACAATTATACACTCCCAGTATACGATCATCATATACCCATCACGTATACAATTATACACTCCCAGTATACGATCATCATATACCCATCAAGTATACAATAATTATACAATTCTATTCTATAAGAGTATACAATTCTTCTTCTTTAACTTCACCCTTTCTCAATTCTATTTGGGGATCGGCGTTGCTTTTCTTAATTCTACCATATCACAATCTTCTGTTCAGTGTCTAATCTCTTTAGAAACAAGCGTTATCCTTTCCTAGCACGGAAACGCTAGTTTCTTACAGTATCTATGCGAAGAAACTGCGGTTTGCTGATGATTTCCATCTTAAGTGGTTCTTGAAATGGAGTTTTTAAAGGTTGGATCCCTTCCCAAAGGGTGTCTACCAAATCGTCAAAGTGAAATTCCCTGACTTTTCCAGGTTTTTCAGTCTACATTTCCAGATTTTCTTATTTACACGGACCGAGGACCGTCACTAATTAAAGCGCTTGTAGCAAATTCAGTTGACTTCATTAACATCACCTACCGTAAGGGTACCCAAATTTGAGATCTTATTCTCGAACAGAAGCGCATCTATGATTTCAAAAGTATTTAAAAAGCTCAACTTCATCTTTGAATAATACCAGTCCTTTTTTAAACTCAGATTTAAAATAAGTCTAGCCAGCGTCTATGGCACGTTGAATACATTAGTTGAATACATTAGATCACTGAAGTTAAGCAACGTCCAGCGTTGTTGTAACATGTGGGTGTTCACGTGGGTTCGCGGCCTCGTGATGCTGGCTATTTTTCCTGCCCTATTTTTCCTATTTTTTTTCTTGCCCAACCAGCGAATGGAGGGTAACACCCCCGTTTCGAATGACCAATAGATGTAAAAGAAATTAATAAAAAAAAGTCTAAAGACATTTTAACTTTATTTTACTTTTCAAAAATCTATTATTAAAAGAGTACCTACGCCCCTTTCTATTATAATATTTCAATTCTTATTACTTACGTCCCTTTCTATTATAATATTTCAATTCTCATAATATAGTTGACCATCCTTGGCTTATCCTGAAAGAACCCAAAATTTGAAAATTATTAGAAAAAGATAGACCTTCGGAATAATAAGTAACAGGTATTTTTCGAAATCCAAACCGTCATCAAAATATTGAGATCCGCTCAATTTTTTTGTTACATCCTAGATACTTACATAGGTAGGTAATTATAAAATAAGTTATTAAGTAACTGGTCTATTAGGATTTGATCCGGACTGAAAAATAAACACATAAAAGCGAAATCTGGTTGACCCTAAGCCAGAACCAGTCTTTCTGAATGCGTAAATTTAAGATACCTAGGTGATCATAGTGGTCCACCTTTTTGAATGAGACATACCTACCTATATTTGCTAGCAGTAGGTATGGGCAACACACCTACCGAGTATCCAATACGGGTACAGCGCTACTAATGTTACTAGGGACATTTTTTTGGACGATTTTCCGAATTTACAAAAATATCAACGAGTCAGTGAGAAAGGGGAGAATTTGAGGGAATTTAAAATTCGGCTAAACAATGATCTTTTGGAATCAGTCCTTTAATGCAAAGAAGTCATCATAATATGATTCATTACTTTCCTTATCCTATAAAAAGGAATGCATTGTATTGGGATGAAATTTTCGGTGTCGAGTTTTCAATGCCAAAACACGTTTTGGACTCCCCTCTTTAAAGCGGTTTTCATTAATCCTGTCTAAAAAGAGAATGGTAAGAGCCAGAGACTTCAAATTTAGTAGTTATGTCTAATTACGCCCCAGATTTGGAATCATCATGAGAACCCCCCTCAAATTTTTTTGGCCACCCAAAAATTTTTTTTGGGGGGCCCGAAAATGGTTTATTACTTTTTGCCAAAAAAATAATAAACCCATGTGTCACATTGGCAGAGTTTTTTTTTTTTTTATCAACAAACAGCTCAGTGGTTGCTGTATACAAAATATAGTGATGGCATATCGTTAAAAAATATATCGATATATAGAATTTTCGATGTATCGAGTTTCAAATATATCGATATATAAGAAATATACCTATCTATACATCGACGATATATATCGGTTTATTAGAATTTTACGAGGTGAATTGATGGAAATGTTGTCCCCTCACTGTACTTCTCTAACCTAACCCTCCCCTACTGGCCAGTTTCCACCAATGACCAGTTTTAAAGGGACAAAGAGGATCCCACTAAAATAGAAAACTTTGAGTAAAAAAAAATGCATAACTCCAAATTTTATTGCTATATTAAGAACATTGAAAAAAGTCTAAATTAAACGAAATATCGTGAAAAATATATCGATTATATGAAACGATACAACGTAAAAAATCTATCGATATAATATATCGATAAATCGGAGGAAAATATATATTTCGATTCTCGATATATCGTGTCATCCCTAAAAAAATACCTTAGATGGAATTTCACCCGTTGATGGCAATTGCATTGTTTAGATTCGGTGAAGGAGACCAAAAACATTTAATATTTGATCATAAGGACGTCAAAATAATCGGAAATTGGATTTTCAAAAAAAAANCAAAAGAGGAGTTCACTAACGTTCACAAATATTTTTTGTAATTACAGATTCAAAAACCAAACTTGCCCGACCTATTGTTGTTCCTGAAGTTGACACAACTCCTGCATTTGAATCAAGCAAAAAAAATGAAAGAAAGAAAAAATCGTTCACACCATCGAGACGAGTCGCATCGGATGGCGAACCCATTCTAATTGTTCTAAATCATTTGAGAAATCACAACAATAACGATGACGAATCAATAACTGAATTTGACACAAATGAAAATCCAACAGACAATCCCAACGACGACACAAATAGTAAAAGATCAAGAGGAAGCATCAAGTTTGATGTCAAATATTTGAATGATGAAGACTATTTAGATTATGAAGATGAAGGAAAAGAAGAATACGAAGAAGGAACAACTGATAATCCAAAAGAAGAAAGAAAAATCAATGACATAGGAAAAAATGACAATAAAATAAAGACAGATGAAACAAAAGGAAATGTGAAAAATAAAGAAAGTATAGAGAAACCAAAAACAGAAAAAACAGAACGAATAAAAGAATTGAGAAAAAATTCTGGATCTAACAACACTAATAATAAATTAAGTGGTAAATATACAGAACTGAAACCAAACATAACGAACACTCCAAAGGAGAAAAACCGAATTAGTACAGACACTCGAAAAGTTATTCTTGATTTAATTAGAGTTTTAAATCGATCTGATCCATTAGATACAATTAAATTAATCAATTTAATTAATATATTAAGTAAATCAAGTAGTAGTCAAGAAGCAACGAAATTATATGAATTAACAAATGCTTTGACACGCCCTTCAAGTAATAAAATTAATAATCAAAATAAATCGAACATTAAAAATGCAATGTTAAAAATTATGAATGAAAAGTTGATTGAAGAAATTGAAAATGATTCGAACAACAAAGTTCAAACAAAAATTAAAAGAAAAAATAATAACACAACGAAATCAACGGGTAATGATATAACGAAAATCTCTGAGAATTCTACAAAAACTGGTGTAGCATTGTCAGCGACTGTAAGTTCTACAACCATGAAAGATTTACTTGAAATTTCTACAAACAAGAATGAATTGGATGATGACGATGATGAGAGTACAATTGCAACAACTACAGAAGATGATCTTGTTGAACAGAATACAAATGCTAACAAAGATATTGAAAATAATAGAAAACTGTCAGTGGGAAGTGAGGAAAAAACTAATAATCCCAAAAGTGTTGCTCAGAAACTAACTAAGAACAGTGTTGATAAAATAAAAGATGATAATGTTGATGAAATGAGTGACAGTATAATGGGAACTACTGACGAACCAATTATTATGAGCAATGAGAGTAAGGCAAGTGAGAGGAAAAGTGAAAGTAGTGCTGGAAAGACTAAGAAAAATCAAAAGAAATCAAAACCAAAAGGACCTGAAGCGGGTAAGTAATACAAATATGAAGTTCAGATAGAGAGAAACAATTTTAAAAGAAATCAAAACCGAAAGTACTTGAAGCAGGTAAGTAATACAAAAATATGTAGGTAGTTCAGATCGAGAGAAACAATTTTGAACTAATTTGAAAAACATCAAAAGTGGTTATGCCAATTGCCAATATTTTTGTTCGGCGCCAAAAAAAAAAAAAAAAAAAAAAAAAANAAAAAAAAAAAAAAAACTCAGCATAGGGAGACTGGGGCACCATGTGCGTGAAAAGTTCGAGACCTCATATCTTAGCTTTGGTTGATGGAAAAATTTTCAGGTTAATTTTCTAGTTATAAATTTTGTTGTCTTTCTCATATATTCCATTAGAATACATTTCAATAAACCTCCATGTTTTTATTTCTCCAAATTCAGAAAAAGTTAAATTGCACATGGTACCCCACCCTGGGGGCAGCATGTGCAAGGGGGTTGGAAATTGCCTTTTCCATGTGATTTTCATCATATTTTCTTCGTTTATTGTCTTTCTAGATTGAGGAATAACTAGAATACAGATTAGGACCTATATAGTGAGTGATTTATATTAAAATCGGTCAATATTCAACGAGGCGATTTTTTCCATACTATTTTTGTATAATAGCGAACAAATTTTGAAGGGATGTAATATTTTTTCGTAATCGATTCCAAAGGTACGTTGAGCCAGCGCGTATGGCACATTGAATACACCAGTTCCCGTTGGATCACTGAAGTTAAACAACGTTCTGCGAGGTTGTACCATGTGGGTGTCCACGTGGGTTCGCGCCCTCGTGATGCTGGATATTTTTCCCGCCCAATCCAGGGTGGGTGAGGTCAATGTGGGTAGCTGATTTGCAAGTTTCCAGCTAATGGAGGGTAAAACCCCCCCGTCTCGAATGACCAATAGATGTTAAAGAGACGTTAAGAAGAAGAAAAAAGGGACGTTCTTGAAAAATGTTTTGTTACAGCTACGCATTTATCTGCGTAGCTGTAGTCCTCAGGAGGTTGAGTATCCTTTTAAAGAACTGGGCTCAAATTTTGTTGACCTAGTTGGGAATCGGGTTCGGTGCCCAATGATTGTAGCCGAGTGGGATGCCCACATGACTCCGAAGAGGACTTAATAGTATCATGACACTTGTTCTTTTTGGTAATAGATTTTTCTCTACACTTATTATTCGTTTACCCAACACGTTTCCCATACCTCATAACTATGAAACTCCACTTCTTACCCGCATGGGAATCACCTCAAAAATAAATAATAATATTTCTGTTTCAGACGTACTGCATAGACATGCAAGTGGCAGACTCAGCATGTACTGCCACGGCATATCTCTCCGGAGTCAAAGCTAACTATGGTAAGTCGAGGATATATTATAAGGACCACATACAGGGTAAGTTATTCGGATTTTTTTAGATGTAAAATTTAATTACCAACGCACAAAAAAAGTTTTAAAAAACGACAGAAAAAAAACGTTGTTTTTGATGTGATCTGACGGCAGGGCCGCCAAGAGAAAATTCGAACTCGGGACTGAAAAGTTACGGGCCCCTCTTCAAAAATCTATGAATCCTCAAAGGCAAATAATCTAAACATTTCATGTCCCTTTTGAGTCTGGGGAACAAATAAAAATATCACGGGAATCATAGCACCACGATTCATCACCAGTATAATCACCTTTTCTGTAGGAACAATGGGCGTGTCTGGTGCAGTAGATAGATCCAACTGTGAAGCCATGAATAATGTCACAAATCACGTTGACTCAATTGCTGTGTGGGCTCAGACTGCTGGTAAATCAACAGGATTGGTGACAACGACTCGAGTAACACATGCAACGCCAGGCGCTCTCTATGCACATACTGCTGACCGAAATTGGGAGAATGACAAAGATGTTTTGAAAGATAAACTGGATCCCACTGAGTGTGAAGATATTGCAAGTCAACTCATTACAAAGGCACCTGGAAACCGGTTGAATGTAAGTGAAAGTAAAACATACCAAGATGGTTATTGGATCGCACTGAGTGTGAAGACATTGCAAGTCAACTCATTACAAAGGCACCTGGAAACCGGTTGAATGTAAGTGAAAGTAAAACATACCAAGATGGTTATTGGATCGCACTGAGTGTGAAGACATTGCAAGTCAGCTCATTACAAAGGCACCTGGAAACCGGTTGAATGTAAGTTAAGAGACACCGAAATAATGTGGCCAACACAGGCCGCCGACTGCCAAAATCGAACCACTCTTTTTTAAAAAAATATTACAATAGCGAGCGAGAGACAAGATTTTTTTTTTTTTAAATTTGACTTAACGTCTCTTTAACATCTATTGGTCATTTAAGACGGGGGACCTCCATTCACTGGAAACTTGCATACCAGCCACCCAAATTGACCTCACCCAGCCTTAGTTGGGACGTAATAATAGCCAGGATTACGAGGGCGCGAACTTACGTCGAGACACCATGGTACAACCTCGCTGGACGTTGCTTAACTTCAGTGATCTAGAGGAAATTGGTGTATTCAATGTGCCATAGACGCTGGCTATAAGAAGAAATAAAATAATAATAAACCTAGGTATGCCCTAGATCCTTTCTTTTTCTATTTCTGTCTATCGCAACCTTCATTGGGGGTTGTGCAACTATGGACACTAAAATAAATGCAAATGATTCCATATCATACTGTTTTAGGTCATTATGGGTGGTGGCAGAAGAAACTTCCTTCCAGAATTTGCTATGGATGAAGATGGCCAGCATGGAAAAAGAAAGGACAGGCGTGATCTGGTGGATATTTGGAAGCAAGTGAAACTGAGACAGGGCAAATCATTTTCCTATGTAACCAACAGAACCGATCTGATGAAAGTCAACACCGATAAGATTGATTATATTCTAGGTAATGAAGAGTCGCTCAACTCAGGGTCGCACCCTTATTTTTAACAATCTCTTCAATATCAGTAAGCTATATACACTTAAGAATTGCCTTATACTGCTACCATTTGTCGCTATTACCATAGCTACTCAATTGTTGTACTCAAAAGGCTGAGTTACCCCCAAACAAAACCAGACCAAAGAGAAAATTTTAGGTGGCCCTTTAAACCTTTATTTAGGACATAGTTTGAAAAAAACTCTCCAATCGTTTTCGAGTTACCGCCTATTTTCCAACTTTTAAAGGGAATTCATAGAATAATATATAAGCACGGGAGCGGCCATGCCTCTAGGGCGCTCGGCTAGAGTCCGTAGCGAAGCACGGAAAAATAACGAAAATGTCACACGAATTGACGCATGGCTCAGTATAGGCATACTTGATTTTCACTTTTTGCTCCATATCTTTGATACGAAATACATATTAGCGGCTTGAAAAAATGTAAAATCTAATCAGTATTTTGACCTCCTGAATCAACGGAACATATTGTGAGAGATTCGTGAGTTGGGTTAGAGGACTTAGCGAAGATTTAACTCAAATGACTTGATCAGATCTTATAATTGTGATAACACAGGCGCTGGTCTTTGTCGTTCGGAGCTTGTGCACTCTCTATGTCTAAAACTGATCTGATCCCCTCTTAGGAAATCTCCTGGGACTTTATACTGCTATCTATTTTCATCTCTGGCAATATGATTTCTCTTGTTTATTTTCCTTGTCATGTTCGAGATGACGTCGTACAGTACTTCTCTATCTTAGTTCGGCAGTGACTGGGTGTCTCTGCTTTACTGATACTGGGGATCAAGTTTTGATTTATTAGGTTTCGAAGGGGAAACCAAGCTTCCCTCTGACAGTATCCTCGAATTTTGTACCGGATCGGACTAGCGATACCAAGAAAAACACGATCGTGTATGGATAATCGAAAGTACTTGAAATATTTAATTGATTCCGGGATGATTGTTGAGGACCCAAGTACACCAAAATCTCAGAAAATCAATCAAAGATGAACAGTACAACTTATGGTGAGTTAGCTATAGTACTGACCCATTTGCAATTTTGTACACATTTTTAGGTCAAGATTTTTAAATTTGGCTTGTGAAATGTTAACGTTTCCCTCAATTCTCATTTCTGATTTCACAGGACTTTTCCATGGAGATCATTTAGATTATGCTATTGACGCTGATTCAAAGAAGCAACCACAACTTTCTGAAATGACCCAAGCAGCCATTGAAATTCTTAACAAAAATACAAAAGGATACTTTCTACTTGTTGAAGGTGGCAGAATAGACCACGCCCATCATGAGAATATGGTAAGATGCAAACTATGTGTTTAAAGTTGTGAACAGCCCACAAAGGGAAATTAATATCGAAAACATTTTTTTTTTTTTTTTAATTTGGCTTAACGTCTCTTTAACAGCTAATGGTCATTCAAGACGGGGGTTTCACCCTCCAATCGCTGGAAACTTGCAAACCAGCTACCCACATTGACCTCACCCAGCCTGGGTTGGGACGGTAAAATAGCCAGCATCACGAGGACGCGAACCTACGTGGACACCCACATGTTACAAACTCGCTGAACGTTGCTTAAATTCAGTGATCTAAGGGGAACTGTGGTGTATTCAACGTGCCATAGACGCTGGCTAAAGGACGTTTCTAAACGCATGAGAAATAATTCTCATTGTTATTCCCGAGCTCAAAATAAGACAAAAATGCTCTACAAATATAGCCAGGCTTCAAGATAACAACATCCCCCCAAAAAACACTTCATGTGCAAAAAAACGCCAAGAAAATGCCCCTACAAAAAAAGCTAAGAATTCAAGTGATCCATTTCTCTCCCGAAAATTATTTGCCAACGAAGGAGGTGATATGATATAGGTGCCAAGTTCTTGCCACCTGAAAAGGTTATGCCTATAAAGCAGGTGATATCATAGGGGTGCCAAGATCATGTCACCTGAAAAGGTTATGCCAACAAAGGAGGTGATATCATAGGGGTGCCANAAAAAAAAAAAAAAACTAAATTTTTTGAGAAGGGTTGCCAGACAATCCTCCCCTGTTCCAGCCCCATCTTTTGAGGTGAGAACGCTGCCTCTAGTGGCCAAATTGGTAAATAAAACCAACGAAATAAAATGCGAAGTGAGTTGGATTAATCCATTGTTCCAAGAAATAAAATTCGATTAATATCGCCTAGAAGTTGATTCTCACATACATCATGTTTGCTCCGCCATCTTTGAAACGACACCTTCAGATTGAAATTTTTTTTTGACTGTAGTATTGAAAAAATGAAAAATGTGTTCACATACTGGATTTTTAAATCATGATTTGGTGACTGTAGTAACCACTATTAGAGAAGCGTCTCTTTAACATTCACTGGAAACTTATGAAGCAGCTACCCACAATGGTCCCACCCAGCTAGGGTTGGACCGGTAATAGAGAGTATTACTAGGGTCCGAACGTATGTTGTCATCCATCAAATAAAATCTCACTGGACGCTACTCAACTTCAGCGATCTAAATTGAACTAGTGTGTTCAACGTGCCACTAACGCTGGCTAATGACCGATTTTTTTTTCATTAAAATATTATAATTATAACTTACTAGCTGAGTACCCGAACTTCGTTTCGAGAAGATGAGAAAAAAATGATACTAAATCTGACTCCCACATCATATCACCGAGGTGCAACCTTTTAAACGCGACCAGAGCATACACATAGATTACATATTACTTACACGTTTGTTAACCTAGGAAGAACATGGGGAGTAGTAACCGGTTGTTTGGAACCTAACCCAATACTACTCCCAACACGTTCTACACAACAAACTTGGTGTTCAATTCTATTAAATTATATCGGCATTGCACTAACCACTTTTGTACGTTAATAAACAAACAAACAAACAGACATTCACTTTTATATATATAGATTTACACTGCGAGGATGAGACTGAAGAGTCCCTTTACCCCTACAGTCAAAACAGAGGTCTTACATATTTTACAAAAAATAGTAATGATACAAACATTTTACATGTATAAAAAAAACACACATTCATTCTCGCAATCAACTTCCATGATCCCGTGTACAAGCTACCAAACTTCAAGGGAGAAGGATTAGGACAAGAAGGAAGCGGAAAAGGATGGTAAAAATTGATTGTTTCTGTCATTGCGACAAATCTGAGCGCACGGCAGTGCGCCAGGCCAAGTTCCGGAAAGCACCAGTGTATCTTTACACGCAGCAATTCATCAGGTTTTTCACATCGTCAGATATCCGGTTTTACAGGGGATAGGTCTTTGAAATTTTGAACATACATTCCGTAGTATAGTACAATACTACAGGATAAACTTCAAAATTTAATGTTAACCCGGGTAGGTGATAGGTAATTTCAAAGTTTGCACTTTTGGATACTCACTGACTGACTGACTGATTGACTCATTGATCATCAAAAGTTTCAGGCACTTCCCGTATACCTAGAGCGCTGAAATTTTGCATGAAGTTAACAATTGACATCCCTGTAAAGGGAAAAATCCGAAAAATTGAACTTTTTAACTGTAAATGCTCCAAAACGGTGTCGCTTTAGGGAAGACAGTACAACGTATTTTAATAGATAGTTTTAACTGATAAAACATTGAAATCTCGCATAAAGTTAGATATTTACATGCAATATAGCAGGAAATAATTTATATTTGAACTCTTTCACTCAAAGTGCTCCAAAACGGTTCCGCTTCAAGGAAGGAGATGTTCGAAAACTAGTTTAAACTGGTAGGATGCTGAAATCTTTCATGTAGGAAGATATTCCCATACAATTAAATGGAAAAATAAATATATTCACTCTTTTGATACCAGTGCTCCAAAACGGTTCCGCTTCAGGGAAGAAAATGCACGAAATCTAGTTTCAACTGCTGAGACTCTGAAATCTTGCATGAAGTTAGAGAGTTGATAAGTTTTGCATAAGTTTTTTTCATCTTATTTTGAGCTCGAAAATAGCATTAAGTATTAATAATCAATACACAGCCTCAGTGGCTGAGTTGATAGAGGCGTCAGATTCGTAACCAGGAGGCTGTTGGTTCGAATCCAAGCATGAACATAAGATTTAACAATAACTAAATTCTTAAAAATAATAATAATAATTATCGTCTCGCCGGAGGACGCACAACAGATAATGGACCGGACTTGTCAAGCCAAAGATAATAAACCATTCGCTCGGCCTGAGGTAATCCACCTTGCCTGGCAGAGGTTTCCTATTGCTGGAAGTGTTTCTGTTCAGAAATATCTGCAGACCACCAAGGCAGGGAAACCTCTGACAATATAGCACACAAAGAAAAGATTTAAGCAAAATACTTTCGGCGCAATATGTTGTGATTGAAGCAAACCAACCCTATTACCTTGTCATAGACCGGTAGTAGGGTGAATACCGCAATAGCGAGAAGTTGGTTGGTTGGTTTCTAATGCTAGAAATTGACGACAATGTCATTTTTCTTCTCGCCTCCCAATATTTTCCTATTATATTATTTTGATCTGAAAGGGATGGACAAACTAAAATATGTTCAGCATTCATGTCTGCTTGTTGGGTACATAATGGACTAATGGACAGATTGGAGAGTTTCTACAGCCTATTCCGTGGAGATGCTGGGCAGTCATGACCCGTCATAAGTCTTAGTTTGGCAACTGCTTCTCTACGTGGGAGATCAGGGATTATGTTTGGTTTTACTGTGAGGTGTTTCCATCTCTTATTTTTTCCTGCTTGGATTTCGGGGGCAATGTTACTCGCTTCTGTGGCATTCCATTAAAGCCACAAGTGTCCCCCGGGTGGTGAGTAACCACTATGCTAAATGCATTCCAATGTAAAATTCTCCGGAGGTAAAATAGTCGACCATTCGGATCTCCGGGTGTCAACTGCAAAGGGATCCGATCGTAATCTTACCATATTACAATGGAACGCTGTGGAGGTTTTACAAACGCAAAAACAACTGGATGATAACGAGAAGTAAGTGGATAATTGTAATAATTAGGTGATACATTTTCCTTTTTTAGGCACATAAAGCTTTGGATGAAACTGTTCAATTTTCTGAAGCAATTAAAAAGGCAATGGACATGGTTGACTTGGAAGAAACCCTCATTGTTGTGACCGCAGACCATTCCCATACAATGACCATCAATGGGTATCCAGAGAGAGGAAATGACATTTTGGGTATTGCAGGAATGAGCGATGTCGACCAGTTGCCCTATACAACACTTAGTTATGCAAACGGACCAAGCAGTAGCAAAAAGCAAGACAAAAATGTAGCCCGAAGACATGATTTTAGTCAGGATAATTTAAGTACGTTCAGTTCAGTAGATTTTTTTAAACTTAACGTCTCTTTACGTACCCACAATGAACTCTTCCAGCCTAGGTTCGGCCGTAAATTACCAGCATCAAGAGGTCTCAAACCTAGGTAATCACCAACCAAGTAAAAACGCACGGGACGTTGCATAACTTGATTGACTTGGCTTTGGTCAGTTTTATTTATGTCTTCGATAATATTGTTGGCTTTTGGTTTACTATTTTCAATAATGAACCTTTGTAATTGTCACGAAAAAAAAATACCCCCCCTCAAAATTTGATATTATACGTTTCAAGGTACGTAGAATCCAAAAATCGAATAAAAAAAATCCGTTTGTCCGCCGTACGGCGTGATGGGCACTTTCGCCACTTAGCGTTGACCGATTTGGATGAAATTTGGTGTATAGGTCCCATCTGGGCTCTAATTGCGCCTTGAAACTTTTGGGTGCAATCGAATACACCCTTGGTGTTGAAAATAAATTTCACTTCAAATATAAATCAGCCAATAAATTTCACTTCAAATATAAAGCCAAGAAAATTTTCTTAAAACTTTGTTTTCTAAAGCTAGATCACACTTCGTTTGATCAAAAATGCCAAGATCTTTTTTTTTTCTTCTTTCTTTTTTGGCTTAACATCTATTGGCCATTCGAGACTGGAGTTTTACCCTCCATTCGCTGGAAACTTGCAAATCAGCTCTACCCACATTGTCCTCACCCTGGGTGGCTTGGGACGGAAAAATAGCCAGACTGGATGTTGCTTAACTTCAGTGATCTAACGGGAACTGGTATATTCAACGTGCCATAGACGCTGGCTAGATCTTTATCGATAATCTCTCCGATAATGTACCGAAGGACGATCTTATTGTTAGTTTTTGTAACGTGTGTTGAATGATGTCTAGGCCTTTGTCACTGAACTCTCCAATAATATCTATGATTGTTTCAGAAATGAAAGATTACAAATATCCTTCCCAATGGCCTTCCCATTCTGAAAGTCATGGCGGTGAAGACGTACCAGTGTATGCTATCGGCCCCTGGTCTCATCTGTTAACAGGAGTGTACCAACAAAATGTCATTCCTCGAGTTATGGGATTTGCTTCATGCATTGGTCCAGGATATACTGCGTGTAACACAGGCGTATGAAATTTAAAGTCATTAGTCTACACAGAAAATAGTGTAGACTCCTCTAAATCAATCAAAAGGTCTAAACCAATCAAAAGAAGAAATTCATTTTGGAATAACATGAGCGCATTGTATCATAAGGCAAGAAATATGGAATCTGTCTTGACGAAATCAAAGCAAGAATCTAATCAAAGATTGATGAGGTACCTTGGCAGATCTCTCAATATTCTGCTGATGTAGTAACTGAGGTTGATAAGGTACCTCGGTAGTTCTCGCAATATTTTGCTGATGTAGTAACTGAGGTTGATAAGGTACCTCGGCAGTTCTCGCAATATTCTGCTGATGTAGTAACTGAGGTTGATAAGGTACCTCGGCAGTTCTCGCAATATTTTGCTGATGTAGTAACTGAGTTTGATAAGGTACCTCGGCAGTTCTCGCAATATTCTGCTGATGTAGTAACTGAGGTTGATAAGGTACCTCGGCAGTTCTCGCAATATTCTGCTGATGTAGTAACTGAGGTTGATAAGGTACCTCGGCAGTTCCCGAAATATTTTGCTGATGTAGTAACTGAGGTTGATAAGGTACCTCGGCAGTTATCGCAATATTCTGCTGATGTAGTAACTGAGGTTTCGCACTTGATTCACTATGGACTGCAATTGGAAACTTCAGAAACGTAAATGTAGCCTTGGATTGAATCACAGGTCTTAGAAGATCTGTGATTCAAGTATCGTGTTTGCGCATACGCATTATGATATTATGAATTTAGAAAGCTGATCCAAAAATTGCAAGAACGTGGTACCCCTTTCAGTGCTATGCGCATGCGCAAACACGATACTGATATTATGGCCTGTTCCTCCATATAATCCACGTTTTAGGAAGCCCTTTGGGTAACCAAAGGGCTATAACACATTTGTGTTGTTTGTTTTGAAATGTGAAAAAGTTTTCTTTAATTATCCGCTAGAGGCGCTTAAGTTTTCGTTTTCGTATATCGTGGTGTTGCAAAATCTAAAAAATTCGTCCGCCTATGAGACACGAAACCCATAAACTTATCGTTTTCGTATTGATTATGGGGACCACATAACAGATTTGCGAAATCCCACTAATGGAGCGAATAGCGCCAACAATATATATATATATATCGACTTCTTCGTCTGAGTCCATTATTTATTTTAAAATTAGCAAAACAAATTCGGTTCTCAAATCGCGCCGAAAGCAATCTTAAGTTGGCTTTATAAATGTATTATCTCCTTGCTTAAATTTTATTATTTATGAACAGGCCCGCCGGTCCCCAGACTAAGGAATCACGCGCCCTTTTTACTAAAATGAACAAATTCTTAAGGGCCCTCCAAAATCACGGACCCAGAGTACTACCCTCGTTACCCCCTCACTCAGTGGTCCTGTTTATGAATTAATTCCTCATTAAATTTTATTTATTAGATAGGTAGATATTATTAAAATATATAAAATCATTCTTAGTTAGATTCCGAATAATTCTATGTGTACAATTTGAACAAGAAGCAGTTATTTATTTTTTTGATTTTATTATGTATATATAATTATTAATTAATCCTTTCTTTTTTCTCAATTTGGTTTAACGTCTCTTTAACATCTATTGGTCATTCAAAACGGGGGTTTCACCCTCCATTCGCTGGAAACTTTCAAACCAGCTACCCACATTGACCTCACCCAGCCTGGGTTGGGCCGGAAAAAAAAGCCAACGATACGTGGTGTTCCCAAGCGGTCACCCATCCAAGTACCTTCCACGCCCAACGTTGCTTAACTTCAGTGATCTGACGGGAACTGGTGTATTCAATGTGGTATGATCGTTGACTGATTTAATTAATTCTGAATATTTTATTATGTCTTTTGTTTGAGGGAAGAATTTTAAATATTTTAATTTTCGTCGGATCGACTTTTTCAAATTTCAAAATGATTCAAATTTCTATCTATTTTGAAAAAGTCGATTTGGCGAAAATTATAATATTTAAAATTCTTTCCTCAAACAAAAAACTCAAAGTCACCAGAGACATTCCTTTATTATAATAAATTATTATTGAATATTATATTATAACTAGAATTAGCCATCGTGGAGCTACGTTGATTGTCAGTATACCAACTGGCCTTTGCGTTTTATAAGTATAGATTATACGAGTATTAATTAAATAATCATACTTATAATAGGTACCTAGGTAGGTGTCTGGATTCCTACAAAAGCAACTAGTCCAACAGAAAAAAATGTGCGTTCCTTAAAACTTCATGTTCAATGGGCCAAATAAGAAGGACTAAACTATATACAAAAAGTGGTAAAAACGCTTTCCAACGGAAGGATGCAGCCCTAATGGCCCACTCGGGGATCTCATGAGTTAGACTTGAATAATACTTTACGGGTAGAGTCTATAAAATCTAAAAAGAAAATAAAATGTTCTAGCCCTTATCTTTACCAAAAAGGCTTCGTCTGCTCATCTTGGTGTCTTAGAGGCATGGCCGTTCCCATTCTGGTTTTATGATTTTTCTTGCACAAAACGGTCGTAATTACAAAACGATTTGAAATTTTTGTAGGGTCCAGTCTATGCATTAGCGATGCTCCACATCTTTTGTTACATTGAGTTTTATTAGTGGAGCCTTCTATGGCGAACCAGTTGGTGAGAGCAAAAAAACACATTTATTTTATGATTCTCCTTAGAAAAATCAGTTAAATTTGATTAGTTGCTCGTAGTAGTGTGAGTTTGTAGTAGCGCGCAGTCGCTTCAAAAGGATGACCGCCCAATAGCGTGATGGGTAAACTAAATTGAATTTTGCATTCTGAAAAAATAATTGTGAACGTTAGTGAACTCCACTTTTGATCCCGGTATACATCCCGAAATGCACTTGTATAAATGTGTATGCATGTTTGTTTGTTACGCGATACAAGCCACAATTTTTATCCGATTTTGGCGAAATTTGGTATACATGTTTAGGGCATGAAGGAAATTTGCTGTATAGTTTTTTGGGGCCCTGGGCACCCGGGTGGCCTGAGGGGTCTAATATTGTGTTTTTCGAAAATGATTTTTATGTTTTTAGCGGTTTGTGGTAGAAACGTAAAATTTTGATATGTTATGGCTTGTGTCAAGGGTTTTTCGATTTTGAAAATTTGGGGGGGGAGGGGCAATACTTTGTTTTTTGAAAATGATTTTTAAAAATTTCATTTAGATATTTTTTTTCTATAAATGACTACATCATTAACGTGCACACGTGATCGTCTTGATCCACTAGTTTATAAGGTTGTCCTTAATGAGACACCAATTACTCCATTGGGGTTGTGTTCTTTCTCTGGAACGCTTTTACAAATTTTTTGAGAGTGGTTGCGCCCTGAAAGTATCTACATACGTTAAGTTAACAATATCAAACATTTTCTACTAATTATATTAGGCTGTGAATTGTGTTTTCTATAAAATAAATATTAATAAATTATGAATGTAAATAAAAATATTATAGTTGTGTTTTGATTTTGGAGCAGCTTCGGGAAGTACTTAATTATTTTTTGCACCCACATTGTACCTCACCAAGACTGGTTTGGGCTGGGAATAGCCAGCATCTGGAGGGCGCTAACCTACTAGGTCACCCACCAAGTAAAATTCAATGATCTAACGGGAACTGGCGTATTGAACTTTTAAAGCTTCTAAATTTTTGATTTTTGTTGGAACTGACCTCCAGAGTGAGCACCGCTCCTACTTAGAAAATTCAATATTTTATTCAAGGATTTGACTTTTTGTACTGCGGAACACCGTTTTATCGAATTTCAGCTTTCTCGCTCATCCCGAAGTGGTACCTCCCAATTCCGAATTTTGGGAGTATGCAGTAAACTGTCCATAATCGGGGAGAAACCGGAAAATTTCTAATTTTATATTTTTTATGGGGTCCTTATATACTATTTTGGGGGGTCCATTATTGATAATTTTTCCTTATCCCCTTTACTTTGTCCAGAAAAAAAAATTGCAAAAAGACCCGATAAAAAGCGTAATTTTTGGCGGTAACTTGCTTCCACATGAACTTTCGTTTGAATTGTATGTTTGTTTGAATTGTATTTGAGTAATTGACATGTCCATGTCAATTATTGGCATCCAAGAATAGATGACTACCTAATGATAATAATTAAAAACTATAGCAGCAAACGACACCTACTTTAGAGCTGCCGTTCAATACATCTGGCTATCATCGGAAACGATGATGTCACTATTGACTGATTCTTATTTTTTCTACTTCAAATGGCCATCATTGACGAGCAGGCATGCGCGGATATAGGGTGGGGCCCGGGGGGCACGTGCCCCCCAGTTTTTTTAAGCGGGCGGCGTTTTTCAAGTTTCGTTGAGTGGGGGGGACACGGGCCCCTAAATATATATAAAAAAAAACGTAAATAAAATATCGTCAATAATTTTTTCATCTGTCATGACACTTTTTTTCGGGTCCTACACCGGAGTGATGTGTTGAGGCAACTTTTTTTAAAAGAATATATATATATATCAGCCGTCGTGGCTCCATGACGGACGATTGTACATAAGCAATAGAGACATGAGACATGGCCGTAAAAACGTTTCCTAACCTCCAATTAGAGAGGGGTTAAAATTGGATAAAAAAATTTTTGGTTTGCCTCAACACATCTCCCTGTTGTCAGACCTGTTATTGAGGGAGAAAGTAGATAGAATGAGAGCGAGGGAGAGAAACTGCAATCTAAAGATCCCAAAGTCAACGTTCAAGTAGGTCCTTTGATATTCCCTAGAATGCATGTTGCATGTTGTAGCCATGAAAGGTATTTGTGGTAAGCTCTACAGCTTTTAACAAATTAGCTATCGTAACTCGATTTCATTAAAAAGTACTGCCCAGGACTCGAACCCCCGGATTCTAGGTTACGAGTCCCCCCTCCATGTTTTCTATTAGGTATATTGTGCCCCCCCCCCAGAACAAGAGGGCTATATCCGCGCATGCGAGCAGATCGGTTTCGTCAATATTCTACTGTAAAACACGCTCAACTGTTAAATAAAATGGTTTCGTAGTTTGTAACAGCAAACTTCCAGGCAAATACTCAAAGTGTTCATGTTCCGGTGCTATGCTGAAATGGAAGTTCTCGATCAGATTGGCTAAACCACATTTCAGTTGAATCAGGCCAAATCTATTTCCTGAAAAAAGTATAATAGGCATATAAATCAAGGAATTGCCAATACAAGATTTGGGGTGTGGCAGTAGGAGCACCCTTTGTAACTTAAAATACATGTATGAAATTTCCCCAGCTATCTAAAAATCGGAACACGCGTACTCTGTAAACGTTGATTAATCAACGTCCAAACTTCTGAACAAATATTTACTACAGAAGGACTGATAGATGTTTCGCATGTAAACGTTGATTAATCAACAGCTAAACTTCTCAACACACATTTACTACAGAAGGACTGATAGATGTTTCACATGTAAACGCTGATTAATCAAGAGCTAAACTTCTTAACACACATTTACTACAGAAGGACTGATAGATGTTCCACATGTAAACGTTGATTAATCATCAGCTAAACTTCTCAACACACATTTACTACAGAAGGACTGATAGATGTTCCACATGTAAACGTTGATTATTCAACAGCTAAACTTCTCAACACACATTTACTACAGAAGAACTGATAGATGTTCCACATGTAAACGTTGATTATTCAACAGCTAAACTTCTCAACACACATTTACTACAGAAGGACTGATAGATGTTCCACATGTAAACGTTGATTATTCAACAACTAAACTTCTCAACACACATTTAATACAGAGGGACTGATAGATGTTCAACATGCAAAAACGCATTTTGAAAATTTCAATCTCTGCAAGAATACAAAGTCCATCAACCGTTTCAAATGATTCTTGTCTCATTTACTCACCTTACCTTCACTTACCAATACAGTTCCTAGGTCCATCTCCAAACAGTAGATACGACAATCACTTACCAATACAGTTCCTAGCTCCATCTCCAAACGGTAGATACGACAATCACTTACCAATACAGTTCCTAGGTCCATCCCCAAACGGTAGATATGACAATCACTTACCAATACAGTTCCTAGGTCCATCTCCAAACGGTAGATATGACAATCACTTACCAATACAGTTCCTAGGTCCATCTCCAAACAGTAGATACGACAATCACTTACCAATACAGTTCCTAGGTCCATCTCCAAACGGTAGATACGAAAAACACTTACCAATACAGTTCCTAGGTCCATCTCCAAACGGTAGATACGACAATCACTTACCAATACAGTTCCTAGGTCCATCTCCAAACAGTAGATACGACAATCACTTACCAATACAGTTCCTAGGTCCGTCTCCAAACGGTACATACGACAATCACTTACCAATACAGTTCCTAGGTCCATCTCCAAACGGTAGATACGACAATCACTTACCAATACAGTTCCTAGGTCCATCTCCAAACGGTAGATATGTGTAGTGAGGCCGAGCTTCTATATTTTCCGGGGAAAATCTTTCTGGGTCAAACTTGTGCGGCTGAGGATAGTACTCTGGATCGTAATGGATTGCAAATGAAGGTATTATAACTTTGGTACCCACATCAAGGACAACTTCTGTATTTGGAATTTGGTACGCTCGATTAGCGATTCGGTCTAATTGAGGCAGACTAGGATATTTCCGGAGAGATTCTGAAATGAACGGGTTTCCATTAAGTAATTTCAAAAAATCTCACAGGTTCTCCAACATTGTTGTAGCCCACTTACATATAAATAATTTTACACAGAGATGGCCATAAAACCAACAATGCATTACGAATAACACACAATTTCTTGTATCAGGGCCAACTTACATATAAATAATTTTAGACAGAGATGGCCATAAAACCAACAATACATTACGAAGAACACACAATTTCTTGTATCAGGGCCCACTGACATATAAATAATTTTAGACAGAGATGGCCATAAAACCAACAATACATTACGAAGAACACACAATTTCTAATAACTGTATATTTCTTTGTATTATTATGCGACAATTTTTGTGGGCATCATAGAATTACAAGGTATTTTCAACAATTTTTCCAATATCACTAAACCAATGTACACAATTTCTCAAGAAGAAATAATTTACTATCTAAGTGGTTGTTCAAATAAAAATGTTTATCGGGCTTAGGAGGATGGTAACGGATTCGAATCCTCGTCAACTCAAAAAAAAAAAAAAAAATTCTATTTGGTCTGATTGTGTTTGCTGCATGAGTGATATTGGAGTTATTGTTAAAAACGCCACAAAAATTTAGATATAATAACATCATTATTCAATGAAGTATTTTTAACGTCTCTTTAACATCTATTGGTCATTCAAGACGGGGGTTTTACCCTCCATTCGCTGGAAACTTGCAAACCAGCTAACCACATTGACCTCACCCAGCCTGGGTTGGGCCGCAAAAAAGAGCCAACGATACGTGGTGTTCCCAAGCGGTCACCCATCCAAGTACTAACCACGCTCGACGTTGCTTAATTTCAGTGATCTGACGGGAACTGGTGTATTCAACGTGGTATGACTGTTGGCTACATGGCAGTGTACCTCTTGGGCTAAGTTCAGATGATCGCTCGGTACCGCGCGAGAAGAGCATTCACATGACAACGTATGTACGCGCGGAAGTCTGGCATCAAAATATCTTCTTGGCCACTTTATTTCGCCTCAAACCGCGCGGATCAACTAAACAAATCGATACAAGTTTGTAGAACTAGTCAGCGCTGTACAACATCTTGCGCGCGGAACAAAGCGCACCGGGCGGTCATGTAGACCATATGCACTTTTCAGATAGATCTTGTTCCGCGCGGTTCGTCCTACCGAGCGATCATCTGAACTTAGCCTTAAAATCAACTGTTCTTCCTCTATTTCTAGAATCAGGTGTGGTAAAATGGTAGAAACAGGTTGATATGAGGTGGCTGAATACTCGTAGATTTTGATGGCTCCGGCCACCATGGGGACGATTTTGGTGGATAAAAAAAAATCTTTCATTGTAGTCCCGGGCCAACAAATGCACAAATGTGAATTCCGAGAAATAAAGTTGAGATGAACAATTCCTGCATATTTAAGTTACCCAAATGAGACCGCCTTAACTTTAGTCACCTTACATATTTAAGTTACCCAAATGAGAGCGCCTTACCTTTAGTCACCTTATCTAAATAGGTCATACTTTGTAAAGCTTCATACGTCAACCCCCCGAATTTGTTTTTAGTTTCAATAATTTCCTTCCTCAATTTGTCCTGAATGGATTTATTTTTTGAAAGTTCATATAAACAAAAGCTCAACACTGACGAAGA
Organism: Pachypsylla venusta; assembly: GCA_012654025.1. Taxonomy (NCBI): domain Eukaryota; kingdom Metazoa; phylum Arthropoda; class Insecta; order Hemiptera; family Aphalaridae; genus Pachypsylla; species Pachypsylla venusta. The sequence continues at coordinate 2,427,210 of CM022875.1, forward strand.
CGTCTCAAATCCAGCAAAGAAAAACACAAAACTTTGAGCCATTATGACGTCATCCGTGATTTCTGAAAAATATATTTTAAAATAAATAAATCATCACCATTGAAATGCACCTTATTGGTTATTACAATTGAGCTTACATTTGGAGTCGCTTTGTAAGCATTTAATATTTACAACTGCTCTAAAAAAAACTCCTTAAAATATTCAACAATTGCACTTTCTAGTTGGGACCATGCGCGGATATAGGGGAGGGCACAAGGGGGCACGTGCCCCCCATTTTTTTAAGCGAGCTAATCACGTATTTAAAAAATCAAAAAATCAAATGAAATCCGCTATGTCTTTTATCCCATTAAGAGGGAGGGGGGGCACGGGTCCCTAAATAATTCCCAATCCAGAGACTAAATAGAAATACGTAAAAAATTGTCAAAAATTCTGTGATCCGTCATGGCACTTTTTTTTCGTCATCACGCTCATAAAATCGCTTATCACCCTTATGAAAGGTATTTGTGGTAAGCTCTACAGCTTTTAACAAATTAGCTATCGTACTTCGATAAACATTGCATTAAAAAGTACTACCCAGGACTCGAACCCCAGTCCCTGGGTTACGAGTCCCTACCCCTCCCAATTTTCTATTAGAAAATTGTGCGATTATGCCCTCCCAAAACAAGAGGGCTATATCCGCGCATGGTTGGGACAACTAGAAAGTGCAACCCTGTATAATCTACAGGGTGTATTAAAAAAAGTTCCACCCCTAAAAACTCGAGAACCATTTGAAATTCGGAAAAACGCAAAAATACATATTTCTTTATTTTTAAGGGCAACCTTTTTATAGGGGGTCTCAATTTTTTTACACTATCAACTTTGAAATCTTAAATAGAACCACCCATATTGTGATACATTTTTGAAAATCCCATTAAATTCTTAGTGCATTACAACAAATTTCAGATTTCTACGTTAAACAGGGCCGGAGTTATGGGCTCCCAAACTTGACTAATTTTAATATTTTTCTGTACCTTAAATGTTTGCATTGGATAGGGCGTTAAAGAAGAGCATGACAGCAATTTATCTTTCACTTACCTGAAATAAGATGCTCATGCTCAATGTGTCCTCCAAGTAGGAACGATAAGGCGAACCGCCCCGGATGCTGGTCCTATAGGGCTTTGCTAAGCCTTTTATCTCTAGAATAATTTTGATTATCGGGGAGGGGGGGTGTAAAGCCCTATATTTACATTCTGTTTACATTATCTGTCTGTGAAACTAGTTGTGTTCAACACCACGACGCTGTTATGGTACCTACTTTGGTTCCCCCCCCCCGAAAAAAAAAATCATGTGTACGCCCCTGTAAGGAGGGTTCCTTGGAACATTTTTTTTTTTTTTTATTAGCACACTTATAAATATGACGGCTGATTCGATTTGACCCAACCAGAAGTGATTTGGTGAGGAATCATCTTTCCGTCTCATTTTTTTTTTTTTTTTTTTTAATTTGGCTTAACGTCTCTTTAACATCTATTGGTCATTCAAGACGAGGGTTTTTACCCTCCATTCGCAGGAAACTTGCAAACCAGCTACCCACATTGACCTCACCCAGCGTGGGTTGAGCCGGAAAAAGCCAACGATACGTGGTGTTCCCAAGCGGTCACCCATCCAAGTACTGACTACGCCCGGACGTTGCTTAACTTTAGTGATCTGACGGGAACTGGAGTATTCAACGTGGTATGATCGTTGGCTTTCCGTCTCATTAAAAGATATGTAATTTTGGAGATGCTCCTTGACTTACCTACATCATCCGGACCGATTTTTTGATTAATCTGCGATTTCTTCAATTCAATCATAATATTAAGAAAATCATTTCTTTTAATATTATTCAATTCTCGATGACTAATATTGGATTTTACCATACTAGAGAAAAATTTATTTAATCGATCATCGATTAATTGAATTGGTAACCAATTTTGCAACCAACCAGGCATTAACATAAAAAATATATTTTTAAACATTGTCAATGCCGATGGTTTTAGCAACACCAGACTGATCTGACGAAATTCTGAATTTGGATTTTCCAGTGAGTTAATGTCTACACCAAATGCTGTTGACCCTATCACATCGGTTGTGTATCGTGCACAAAAGTCTTTTATATCCAAACTGACCTGAAAAAAATAAAATAAACATGGGACACAGTGAAAATATTTTACTTAAAAAATTCCGAAAGGCTTTCCTTGAATCAAAAGCACCACGCAGAATGAGTTCAAAAAAAAAAAAAAAAAANAAAAAAAAAAAAAAAAAAAAAAAAAAAAAAAAAAAAAAAAAAAAAAGCCATGACGCGTGACAGAATTTTTGACAATTTTTAATGAACGTATTTCTATTTAGTCCTCAGGATTGGGAATCATTTAGGGGCCCGTGCCTCTCACTCAATGGGATAAAAGACACAGCGGATCACCATTCATTTGATTTTTTTGTTTTAAATTACGTGATTAGGTATAATGAAAATTGAGACACACCGTCCGCTTAAAAAAAACCTTGGGGAGGGGCACGTCCCCCCCCCGTGCCTCACCCTATATCCGCAATTTTTTTCTGTACTGAACGTTTTATTTAGGTATATGAACACAAATTTTCATTCGGGGGGGGGGGGGCCTTGGCCCNAAAAAAAAAAAAAAAAAAAAAAAAAAAAAAAAAAAAAAAAAAAAAAAAAAATATCTTAAGGCCAACCATATTATCTAATTGAGGAGAAATGTTGAGGAAGTTTGATGAAATCTATGTTTGCGCATGGCAAACATAGATAAGGGTTGGGTGTCTTTTTTGATACAATTATCATTTAGGGATCGCCAGTCTGGTGTGGGTTGAAATCTCCGTGATTTTGAGGGTATGTTTGTTAATGGCAAACGTGTCTTTTTTTGGTACAGTCCTATTTATCCGATTTGTTTTTTCCCTAAAATCGCCAGTCTGGTGTGGTCAAAACATGAGCGAAAGGAGGAGGGGTTTAAGTTAAGACCCTTCAACAAATATCTACCCATAATTTCCACTCAATTGTTTTAAGTAATTTGTTCTACAGAGGTGAATTAGTGAGGAAGCTATTTTAACGTACGTAACGGCTAACCGTGCGAAAGTTAATACTGGGTTTGATCACTGTATGCGCATAAAAACCTGTTTTTTTTTTATTTGGAGGGTCTAACCCCCCCTCCTTGTGTGCGCCAATGAATTAGGTATATATTAGGTATCAACCTGCCTTGGTAGCTCAGTGGTCAAGCGCTCGCCTGGTAATCAGGAGGTCACGGGTTCGAACCCCGGCCAAGGTAGGATTTTATCCTCTCAATTAATTGAGAATTTGATCACAATAATAGTACAAGCTTACTGCTGGGGTAAAGGGACTCGTTAGTCTTATTCGAGCAGTATAAATAAGCAGTATTATTATTATATATTATCATTAAGTGCAAAGTGCCATCATAAAGATGACAGAGATAAGATGTCAGTAACTTTTTGATATTGAAGTGAATAAAGCATGAGGTCTAATATTGTCATTCTGATGTAAACAACCTGTATATAGAATATTATGTAAACATCCTGTACGAGTATATAGACAGCGACACTCATAGGCGTAGCTGGAGCAAAATTATTGGGGGGCACATTTAAAAATAATAATAATAACAACGGGCTCCACCCGCTTGCATGCGGCTGAGGCATGCAAGCGGGTAGAGCCCGTACAGTATCATCTTTGCAAAATATTATATTAGATATTTTATATTTTTATTTTGTATAATAAAAATATAATAATTCACAATTCACAAGAATGAACACAAACAATTTAACAAAGAATTTCAAAATATTCGAGGACGAAACTTAGATCCGAACTCAAACGCAAATTGTAACTAACTGACGACTGACGTCTCCCCCCCCTCTCACTTCATGCAGTCAAAACATAATTGTCTACATTGTAGGAGACAAAATAGAAAAACATTACGCCCCTGCATTTATCATTGGACAAACTAATTCCATAGGTAGTGAAATAGAAGTTTCCTTATTGCAAGGTTTTCAGACGAGGCATAGCCGTAAAACTGTTTCCTAGCCCCTCTGGTTGGGACAAACATCTGAGTCGGGTACATCACGATGTGCCCGAATGTCATTTTGGGGTATTCCTTACGATTATCAGTTACCATGAGATGTTGGCTCCGTGTAGTTCGTGTTTTAAAGAACGTTCAAACTCACTTATTTTGATCCGTCTAACTGTTTACCAACAGTTGCCTTTAGATGTTGACTACTTGTTTCTAATAAACGTTCAAACTAACTTGTTTTGATCCGTCCAACTGTTTACCAACAGATGCCTTTAGATGTTGACTACTTGTTTCTAATAAACGTTCAAACTAACTTGTTTTGATCCGTCCAACTGTTTACTAACAGATGCCTTTAGATGTTGACTACTTGTTTCTAATAAACGTTCAAACTAACTTGTTTTGATCCGTCCAACTGTTTACCAACAGTTGGCTTTAGATGTTGACTACAAACGTTCAAACTCACTTGTTTTGATCCGTCCTAACTGTTTACCAACGGTTGCCTTTAGAGGTTGACTACATGTTTTTAATAAACGTTCAAACTCACTTGTTTTGATCCGTCCAACTGTTTACCAACAGATGCCTTTAGATGTTGACTACTTGTTTCTAATAAACGTTCAAACTCACTCGTTTTGATCCGTCCAACTGTTTACCAACAGTTGGCTTTAGAGGTTGACTAAATGTTTTTAATAAACGTTCAAACTCACTTGTAGCCAACGATCATACCACGCTGAATACACCAGTTCCCGTTAAATCACTGAAGTTAAGCAACGTCGGGCGTGGTCAGTACTTGGATGGGTGACCGCTTGGGAACACCATGTATCATTGGCTCTTTTTTCCGACCCAACCCAGGCTGAGTGAGGTCAATGTGGGTAACTGGTTTGCATGTTTCCATCGAATGGAGGGTAAAACCCCCGTCTTGAATGACCAATAGATGTTAAAGAGACAAGCAAAAAAAAAAAAAAAAAAAAAAAAAAAAAAAAAACTCACTTGTTTTGATTCGTCCAACTGTTTACCAACAGTTGCCACGAGGTGTTGACCACAAGTTTGAATTAAAGGAAACATAAATTTAATTTTCCCAGAAGTGAATGTGGGCGTCAATTTATTTCTCAACTTTTTCCAGTCTTCTCCTTTTTTGTTAAACAAATGTCCCAACAAAGGCTCTTTTTTTTCATCACCCTCTTGCATTCCTCGGTCAATGAAATACTCAAAATCTTTGATCAAAATTTGTTTGATTAAATCGGGATCACAAATAATCAGCGTTGGTTTTGTTACATTATAAACCCCGCCAAACGGTACGTTATGTTCATATTTAAATTTATTGTAGAATTCTTGGTTGAGACAGTGAAAAGTTTTCTTAAATAAAATGGCTCGTTTGAAATTCCCAAATGGGAAAGATGGTTTTATGAATATTACGTTCTTCTTTTTCCATATTTTATAGTTGAATAGAATTGTTTTGATTAAAAATAGGAATATTGGTAGCGAACAAAGCACGATGGATTCCAATAGGAAACCGTTTGTAAAGAATCCCATTGTTGCTGAGCAATCGAAA
>CM022875.1:2436239-2446920 GCA_012654025.1 Pachypsylla venusta
AAAAAAAAAAAAAAAAAAAAAAAAAAAAAAAAAAAAAAAAAAAAAAAAAAAAAAAAAAACGCCAAGAAAATGTCCCTACAAAAAATCTAAGAATTCAAGTGTTTTTTTTTTTGCCCACAAAAGGAGGTAATATGCTTGCCACCAGAAAAGGTTATGCCTACAAAGGGGATGATATTATAGGGTGCCAAGATCATGTCACCTGAAAAGGTTATGCCTACAAAGGAGGTAATATCATAGGGGTGTTAAGTTTATGTCACCTGAAAATGTTTTGCCTACAAAGGAGGTGATATCATAATTATGAGTGCCAAGTTCATGTCACTTGAAAGCAATCTGTTATTCTCAAACTACAAACAAAATTTTACGAAGAACATTTTCACTGCTTGCCACTTGGCGCACATTTTAGGTTAATATTAATTATAGCTCACTGAGTCTTAAAATTTTACTGTATTCGCGAATAGATTCAGATAAAATGTGTGCCAAGTGGCAAACAGTGAAAATGTTCTTCGTAATTTCATCCAAATTATGACTAAAAAGTTATGACTAAAAACAAATTCGTCATTCGTCAATGTATTTCTTACGGGAAAAATGAGTCGTCAAAGCGGTCGTAACTCCGCAACCGGTTGATGCATTTTATTTTTTTGAGAAAAAGGCGCTCCTCTTAGCATCAAGAAACACTGGGGCATCGTTCTTTTTTCAAAGTCTTATGGTGGTTTTGCCCGGCTAAAATTTTGCACTAGAAAATGAAAAAAAAAAAAAAAATTTTGTTCATACTAAGGCTAATAGTGTTCTATTTGCCAACCTGAACAAGATTACTTAAAAAAAAAAAAATCCTAAATTTTTTTCTCGTTATTATTTAAAAATTACTTTGAAAATATTGATTTTAAATAGGAATCTTGGCTCGTTTTTTTTCTTGGCGTTCGCAAAACGACCGTTTTGCTTGATAGTCCTAAATCTTCCTAATCTATACTAAGTTTAGAGATGGCATTTAGGATATTTGTATAGTCATTTTGAAAAAATGACTATACAAATCTACTCGTATACTGATAAAACGCAAAGTCCAGTTTATTAACTGACGTACTGACTGACTCATAATCAACATAGCTTTACGATGGATAAATCTAGACTTGAAAATTGGCACACAGCTTCCTATTTTTATGAAGGTGCGTAATGGAAGAAAAAAAAATCGAAAGTCCAACTGGAAGGGAATTATACCGCCAAAAATGACGCTTTTTTAGGTTAATTTTTTCTGGTTAAACTAAAGGAGATACCTAACTTTCATTCCATGGGTTGGTCTGGTTTGAACCCACGCTCCACTGTTCAGCAGTCAGAGCGTCTTACCGCCATACCACCAACTCATTGCCAAATTCGTCCAAATTGAAATTTTGGTTTATAATTTGCAATAATGAACCTTTGGAATCGCCACGGAAAAAAAAAAATACCCCCCTCAAAATTTGATATTATACGTTTCAAGGTACGCAGAATCCAAAAATCGAATAAAAAAAATCCGTCTATCCGCCGTTCGCCGTGATGGCGTCTTACCGCCATACCACCAACTTTTGTCACTTATCGTTGACCGATTAGGATATAGGTCCCATCTGAGCTCTAATTCTGCCCCGAAACTTTTGGGTGCAATCGAATACACCCTTGGCAATTTTTGACTCTTTTTAGCGGTTTTCAGTATTGCTGTCTAAAAAGAGAATTGTAAGAGCTAGATATTTTAATTTTTTTTATGTATGTCATATTTGGGGTCTCAGCTAGCTCTCCGAAACTTTTGGGTTCAATCAAATATACGGCTAGCGGTTTTCATTAATCCTGTCTAAAAGAGAATGGTAAGAGCCAGAGACTTCTAATGTGGTAGGTATGTCAAATTTAGGGTCTATAATTACGCCCTAGATTTGAAATCGTCACGAGAACCCCCCTCAATTTTTTTTTTTTTTTGCCAGAAAAATAATAAACCCAGGTGTCACATTCGCAAAGTTTTCTACTTTTGCAGCACTGAAAACATCGAACTATACACTTTTGAAAATATCTTTCTAGGGCACACACAACTTCTGTTTACTTTTGCTTGATCAAACTCAATTTTTTCCCCAAGTTCTTTAATGAAAAAAATCAATAAGTTTTTAACAATATTGCATACATTTTTGTTTTGTCGTATTAAACTCGCGTATTTATAAAAAAAAAGAGATTCATTTTTATTCAACAATCAGAAGGAATCATCAATCGTGACTGGAAACTGAAAATATTATATCTACCTAATTTAAATGAGTGACCCGTCCTCCTATTCCACAATTAGGATTAACTCTAGAAGGAATGCGTGTGTGTTAAGTAGGTACTTACTTGACCCCACAAGCCAACGATCATACCACGTTAAATACACCAGTTCCCATCAGACCACTGAAGTTAAGCAACGTTGGGCGTGGTCAGCACTTGAATGGATGACCGCTTGGGAACACCACGTATTGTTGGCTCTTTTTTCCGGCCCAACCCAGGTCTGGGTGAGGTCAATGTGGGTAGCTGGTTCAGGGCCGTCTTTAACTTATTGGAGGCCCTGGGCATAATAGGATAATGGGGCCTCTATGACTTTGACAGAACACTATTTTGTTAGAATAGATAAAGAAAGTAGATAAACAAGGTTAAATATTTATTTTTATTAACAATCACATGAAACGAATTATAGATAAATGTAATATAGTCCACAAAAGCTAGTAAGTTAGTATTGTAGTCAATTAGGTTCGATTTCTTCGAATTATATAAGTTTTTTGGTAATAAATGTTGGTTATCGTTTGGTAATCTGACAGGAACTAGGGACTTTGTATTTGATCTGAGGCGGCCCCTATCGATCGCGGGGCCCTGGGCACTTGCCCAAAGTGCCCACTGGGAAAGAAGGGTCTGAGCTGGTTTGCAAGTTTCCAGCGAATGGAGGGTAAAACCCCCGTCTTGAATGACCAATAGATGTTAAAGAGACGTTAAGTCAAATTAAAAAAAATAAAAAAAACTTGACTCCACCTTTCACTTTTTTCCGAGGGTATCCAAAATTTCAAACATTGATATTACAGGGTGCGTCAGAAAAACCCGATAATTTTAATAATGTTGAGAACAATAAATTTTGTTTTATTTAAAAGAATAAAAAAGAACATTTTAAATAAAACAAAAAAAAAACCACTTCGACACAAGATTTGGAAATACTCTTCCCAAATCTTTATAAGTGGGAGTATCAAATATTATTTTTTCTTATTTATTTGTTTATTTTTGTTATATTCAACAATAAAAAAATATATTTGAAATGTTAAAAAAAAAAAAAAAAAAAAAANAAAAAAAAAAATTAAATGGGGATTTATTTTGATGTATGATTTATTGAACATATGAATCATTTATGGAACACATTTGCAGACACAGCTTCGACGTGCATGTGTTCCAATAATTTTTGTTTCGGCGTAAAGCTTCTTTTTCAATGCAGAACCAGTCTTTCTGAAATTTTGGACCGATTGCAGATAGGGATTTTTATGGCTACCCGTGTCCTATTATTACTTTTAAAAGCGATCCTTGGAAATCGAAAACAAAAAATATTTATTTATAGATAGGTATCTCTATTTATAGATAGTTATTTATTTAAAATGAAACCAGTTTCAAATAGTTCAATTCATCATCAGACTGGTCGAGTCGAAGGAAAGTAAGTGACTTTCCATCCTTCCTATAAAAAGGAAAGTATTGTAATGGGCTGAAATTTTCGATGTCGAGTTTTCAATGCCAAAATACGTTTTGGGATCCCCAGAGCACAAATCTCGAGTTTCAGCCATTGGTCCGTGTGTGTGTCTGTCCGTCCGTGAACAAGATATCTCAATTGCTAGAGACTTGAAATTTGGTATGCATGTCAGTTTTATGCCATGAACGGCAAACTAGGCTTTTCGTGGAAATCAAATATACCATTGGCGGTTTTATGCCGCTTTTTAATGGTTTTCACATATCCTGCTTAAAATGAGAACGGTAATAGCTAGAACTTTAAACTTGGTCCCTATTCATATCAATTTCATACAAGAAATTGGAGAATACAACTTAGGTTGAAGTGTAATATATTGTTGGCCTCTAATTAGCAGTTGAAGGCCGTTTTTTGGCGGTTTCTCCTAAAATCGGAATGGAAAGAGCTAGAACTTGAAATTTGGTGCCAATTCATATCAATTTCATATAAGAAATTGAAAAATACAACTTAGATTTAAGTGCAATATATCAAGAAGTGTAATCTATAATTGTAATTCCGCTCTGGGGACTTCTAAACTTTTTTTGGCATTGAAAACTCGACATCAAAAATTTCAGCCCATTACAATATTTTTTTTTTTTTTTAATAGATAAGAAGAGTCGTGTGATGTTCACACCAGATTTTTTGTTTTTCAATTCCATGATTTTGATAATTCTGTTATTCTGTAACCATCACTTTCAATGAAATAAATTGTGAGTTATTTCAGCTTTGTAACAATAGATATATCTATAAACTAGTTACGTCTAGTGTTAAAGTGACTTATTGACCTATGTATCTTCGGAAGTAGGTATCTATATTTGTGGCGCAATAGATTTCCAAGGCCGCCTTAGTAATACTTCCGCCAATGCTTATTAATATAGAGGACCAGAATCTACAATTAGATATCATACAGGGGATGGCAGTCACATTAGCTTTCTAATGCCGCCCTAGTAAATACTACTACCACCAATGTGTCATCTGGCATATTAATATAGGCACCAAATTTTAAGCTGTAGAACTTCTCTTTTTAGGCGAGACTCGCCGAAAACGATAAATTAAACGTCAACGCTAGACTGAACCAAAGGTGTCGTTGCGTGATCAATGCATAAAAGTAATATGAATAGGCACCAAATTCAAGCTCTAGCTACGTTCTAGAGAACGGTAACGTTCTCTTTTGAGGCAGGATAAATTAAATCTGTTAAAATGCTAGGAAGGTTTTTTTCCAGGCATGCAATTGACATATGAATAAAAGTTCAAGTCTCTAGTACTTATCTTTATACAGATATCTTGTTCACAGACAGAGGGATAGACTCACACACGGACCAATGATTGAAACTCGAGATTTGGGCTCTGGAGACCTCAAAACGTGTTTTGGCAAAATTTCAGCCCATTACAATACTTTCCTTTTTACAGGATAAGGAAAAGTCATTTAATCTTATCAGTAACTATTATGTATGCGCGTAGTATCTGATGATATAAATATTTACTATCACTATTTATTTTTATAAATGTGTCATTTTCCCTTATAAGTAATTATTATCTGTGCATGCAGTATCTGATAATATATTTATCTACTATCTCTATTTGTTGAACATTTTATTTAAAACTGAGCTTACTCATTTAAAGTAATCAAAATAAAGGGTACGGAAACCCGTACTAAATTTGAGCTTACCTAAGCAATTAAAATAAAGGGTACGGAAAACCGTACTAAACTTTATCCTCCTTTATACTAGGAATTTGTCAGGCTCCGGCTGATGTCGCAGTTATTTGATGAAAATATTATATCAATTAGCAGTGGCAGCCTTCGGCTGTTATCACAGCTTTTCAGTTAAAATATTTTTGAAAATAGATTTGGCAGCTTTCGATGGATTTTTTTTTATTACTTATGTAGATGGAAAACCTTTTTTGAGCCACTCTTAACGAATTTCTGCATCAAAATAATATTCGGTTTTCATTATACAGGGTGTAACAAGTTTTGGTTTGAACCCCTATGGCTCCGCCCCTGATTATTTTTTTGAAAAAAAAAAAAATGGGAATATTCCTTATTTTATTGGCACTTTTATTTTTCAAAAAAAATATTTGTACCATTCCATTTAAATTTCCCGAAAAATCGACTCTTTGTGTCAAAAAAAGCCACTTCCGGATTCGAACCTGGATACTGATATCACCATTCGAATGGCTATGGGCCCTTTTCTATCCCTAGAAACAAACAGAATTCCAAAATTCCAAGCGGTTCAAAATTTATGGGCACCGGGCAGGACTTCTGGGACATGCTGTATATTCAATGATATTTTTAATACCCTTCTTCACAGAACAGAATCAAGAGCACTACTGATTGAAATTAATAGCGCATCCGTAAAAAAACGGATGGTGCGAACAGGATCTGCGCGTCCGATCCGTTTTTTTACAGGATTGCTGTTGACAGCGATCCAGTAAAAATAATTGCCATCCGTTTTTAAAACGGATCGGATGCAATGTGAACAGCTCCATTTGAACCAAGCTGCCACCCGGCATCCAGTAAATAAACGGATGGTGCGAACAGGATCTGCGCGTCCGATCCGTTTTTTTACTGGATTGCTGTTGACAGCGATCCAGTAAAAATAATTGCCGTCCGTTTTTAAAACGGATCGGATGCAATGTGAACAGCTCCATTTGAACCAAGCTGCCACCCGGTATCCAGTAAATAAACGGACAGTGTGAACAGGCTCTTAGAGAAATTTGGATACTTACCAGCACAGCACAAAGTACACAAAAATATTGACCAATGGGAATACGTTAAATTTTTTGAGAAATCCACAATTTTCTAAACCATTTTCTAGGTTTGATCTGAAAAATAATAACATTTTGTACCTAGTGACCAAACAGAATTTCATATCTGCAGTCGTTCAAAAAGTACGAAGCCTTCGCTAGGACTTCTGGGCCATACTGTATGTAATTCTGTACGTAGTTATTTCGGGGTGTGGCACCACTTTATATAGAGTAGCCATCTAGTCCGTGATTCTCTTTTATATAATTACCTACATTACATGTTCCCATGATTACTATATACTGTTCAATGACATGCCATACATAATCAAGGTGAGATTATTTTGTTATTAGTATTCCATCAAAGTTTGTCTCTAAAATAAAAATGATAAAAATCATGGCCTATTTTTCAATTGTTGAGATGACAAAATACTTTACATTCGAAAAATTATTTTAAAAGAAGAAAATGAGTAATACAAAAACTTTACTGCTACGCGGGAAAACAAAGTTCTAAACTTTGAGGGCCCCAATTATTTTGGGGGATAAGAAGAGAAACAATTTTATTTTTTAACAAAACAAAAAGATGCTGCTTACATACTGTAAGTTGCTAAAACACAGCATACCAATCTATACCTAGGTACAATGTTCTAGTTTTTTTTTTTATGTTAACTTATTAACCCTAGCATTGCCAGGGGGGGGGGTACATATTACCCGCATTTTAGCAAAAAGCTTATAGTAATTAATTTATGATACTCATTTTAATGAGACCTTTAATAATTGTCACAAACAATATTTTCCATCATAGTATATAAAAATATGTATGTTCTCAGCCTTCTAAGGGATGATATTGAAGCCAAACTTTGGGCGCGGGTACTTTATACAATGCATGTAACCAATACATTGATTGTCTAAAGCTACCATTAAAAGCTACCATAAATTGTGTAAAGTGTCTAAAATGTCTAATTATGTACCACATGCAAGAAATAAGTGTGTGTAAACACTGTCAAAAGACATTTGTCTGTGTGGGATGTCAGGAAGAACAAAGTTCTGGTTCAGAATAGATTCCCTAGGGTCTAGCGATTTTTTTTTTTTATTTTCATTTACATTATTTTATTCCTGGGATTTAATTTTATTTTTATGTAAGATAATAATTGATTTAGTTTATATTTTTTTAGTTTATAATAAAGTAATAGCGACTTATTGTAATAAAAAAATCATTTTAGCCTTTATTTTGTTTGCGGGTACTTTGTACCCCCCCCCCCCCATTGGCAATGCACGTAATTGAATAGAGCTTGGCAATCCTAGGGTTAATGACTACATATACCCAACAAGTTCAATATTATAAATTGATGTAGTATCACAAAATATAATGAAAGATATTATAATGAATTGGCAATCCTAGGGTTAAACTCCATATATGTGAGGATGTAGATATATTTTTTTAGACGAAAAAAAAGGTATTTTTTTCGTCTGAAGATGCCTATTTTGTCATTTTATCATTATGCAACTGGTTGTAGGTCTCAATCAGGACTAATCGCAATTATCACTGCGACCTTTGTTTAGATCTATTGTGACCAGTATTTTGAAGAGATAGGATGGAATCTGATACAAGGAAATGACGGGATTATGTATTGGAGCGCAATTTCTGTTTTCTCATTGTGTTCGATTTGGAAATAACTGTCTTTAAATTTAGAAACTTTTTAATATTTTCTTTATAGTTTCAGTAAAAAATCCATAAACATTTTACTTATCACCGTCAGTTCGACACTGAATGGAAAATAAAATGTAACACAAAACCAAAACATTGATACGAATGTAAGTTTATGCTGTGTTTTCAACGGTTATCAAAAAAAAAAAAAAAAAAAAAAACATTTTTTCTGATAGTTTTTTAGTGATCTTCTCTTCTGCCTCGAGTCGAAACCTTTCAAATTTTGTTGAAATTAAAAAAAAAAAAAAAACACTCGACATTAATAAAATAAAAAAATATAATTTATTTAGGTACTATACTAAGAGACTAGCGGGGTCTAGCCCCTTCGCCAGGTGTCTTACAGAATTGGATTCAGGGCCCTGGTTTGGATTGATGGAGTGTTAGAGGACAGGCAGCGTGTCTCTTGGTTTGTGCGTGACATTGCCATGTAGTGAGAGACTAGTGGGGTCTAACCCCTTCGCCAGGTGTCTTACAACATTGGATTCAGCGCCCTGGTTTGGATTGATGGAGTTTTAGAGGACAGGCAGTGTGTCTCTTGGTTTATGTGTGACATTGCCATGCAGTGAGTCAAGCGTGTCTCTTGGTTTGTTCATGACATTGTCATCCATTGAGTTAGAAGACAAGCAGCGTGTCTCTTGGTTTGTTCATGACATTGTCATCCATTGAGTTAGAAGACAGGCAGCGTGTCTCTTGGTTTGTCAATGACATCGTCATCCATTGAGTTAGAAGACATGCAGCGTGTCTCTTGGTTTGTTAATGACATCGTCATCCATTGAGTTAGAAGACAGGCAGCGTGTCTTTTGTTTTGTTCGTGACATTGTCATCCAGTGAGTTAGAAGACAGGCAACGTGTTTCTTGGTTTGTTAACGACATCGTCATCCAGTGTGAGCAACGTCATGAATGAGAAGAACATGCTGAAAGCTGACAGGATGTGCCACACATCATGGAAGTCAAAAAAATCTATCAAAATACATCTGTGATTGTATGTCCTAGACTGAGCGGGCGTTTTCTGAAGAAAAAATAAAAATAAAACATGGGTTTATTACTTTACTTTGACTGATGTTGACTCTGGATGATACAATATTAATAATTTTTGTATAAAGAAATGTACACAGATTTTTTTTTTTTTTTTTTTTTTTTTTAAGTACGATACTTTTATGTGAATGTTTGAAAATAATTTAGATCCTATTGGGACACAAGTATAGGGTGTATCTAAATTATGTCACCAAAAAATTATGGGTGGTAGAACACATCATTTGCAGTCGAAAAGCTAATATACCCTATGGTGGAAATGGACTGTTTCCAAAATAGCTGCTTTTTGGTGTTATTTTCAAAATGAATGACCTTGCGGTACTTCTTGAGTGTTTGGTCCCCATTCGTATATGTGACTAACTTCGCGAGTGTAAATTTAATGTAAAACACGCGACCTGGTTTCCATGTCATCTGACGGAATTGCACGCATGCGCAATGATGGTTATCAATTTTGTAAACAAACCGATGGAAATGATCCAGATTCAGACATCTTGTATCTTTGAATAAGCCTAAATTAAAAAGTGAGTTCTCTATCTTTTTAAATAGTTTTACCACCCAAAAACGCTTTTCTTCTTCTTCTTCTTCTTCTTTCACTCACCTTTTCCCAATTTTATTTGGGGTCGGCGTTCTCTTCTCTAATTCTGCCCCGCCATAACNTCTTCCGTTACTATTTGCTCCACTATAAAACAACTTGTTCTCATCATTATAAATTGAAACCCAACATTGAGGAATAACTTTTTATTTGTACATTGTATCAATTCTTTTGCCATGTGAGGTGTACCAAAATTTGCCATAGAAATGATGTGTTATATGGGGCTAAACAAAAATTTATAACCAATTTTTTCCAATTCTAAACAAAAAAAGTTGTAAAATTTTAGCGGACTCGCCAAATTCTTTGTGATAAAGACCCGAAAAAATTTATCCAAACCCGACGGCACTCTTTAGGAATAACATGCCCGTTTTCTTGGTTTTCCAAAAATATGAAAATAATTTAAATAACATGTGCATCGGGAAAGTTATGAATTGATTACTTGAGAAAGTCGTGGGTTGCTTTGAACTGAGTACGTAGTAAAAATTGAATAAATGAGTAGGTATCAATGCCAGCCTTTTCCATTTCTATGGCAAAAGAATTTTTTTGATACAATGTGCAAAAAAAAAAATTTATTGCTCAAGAAGTAACGCAAGGTCATGCATTTTAAAAATAACGGGACCAGACAGATACTATCATTTTTTTTTCTGAGCAACTAACCTAACTTAAAATATGATTAATTGAAAGTAGAAGGTTAATTTTCACGATTAAATGGTGGAAAATACGAGAAAACTCACATTTAAATGTTTAATTCACAATTTTATTGCTTGATTTTACGAAACTTTGGAGAAAGCACAAGAGTTTTTAGGGAGCGACTTTATGAGAAGAACAAGTTTAATCGAGGCATGGCCGATCAAAACGTTTCCTAACCTCT
>CM022875.1:2456170-2499876 GCA_012654025.1 Pachypsylla venusta
GTATGTCTATATGGGTTACTTTTATTCGTGTATATCATGGCGTAACATTTTTTAGGGTGGAAATTTAAACCAATTTTTTGGAGCCATTGAGATATAGAGGTAAGATCCTCTTGTAAGAGATCACAATCTCTTTGATCATGAATGACCCTGTATATTTTGAGATCATCGGCATATAAGAGGACTTGCGAGTGTTTTATGTACTTCAAAAGATCATTGTACGTCAAAATAAACAGAAGGCTGCTTAGTTTTGATCCTTGGACCACTCCAGACGTTGGCGTTATTGGAGCGGATTTATGACCAAGGTACCCAACATATATTTTTCTGTCTTTCAGATAACTAGAAAAAAGTTGGGCAAGTGGTTTTGAGAAGCCATTTTGAAGCAAGCTATTCAAAATGGCGTCATGGTTTATTTTGTCAAAGCACTTCTCAATATCCGTATATACACAATGGACTTCCCCACGTTCACAGATAGATCTGGTCACGTGATCGGAAAACTCCACGAGGTTGCCCACGGTTGATCTTCCTTTCACGAAACCATGCTGTACGGCCGAGATTCCATTGCTAACATACGCGGACATTTTATTGTACAAAATGCCCTCAAAAATTTTTGCTATGACATTTAGGTTAGATATGGGTCGATGATTCTCAATCTCTTGATCATTGCCTTTCTTTGGGACAGGGGTTATAATGGACTCTTTAAACCTAGCAGGTACTTCGCGGTGAGAAAGGCAATGACTGAAGATTACGCTTAGTGGCGTTTTGAGAGCATCGACACATTCTTTATAAAATACGGGGGGGATTCCGTCGGGACAAGGTGGTTTGTTGATTTTTAACGATTTGATTTCCTTTTCAACATCCTCCACCGACATCACGTCGATGTGGAGATAGCCACTGTGGATGTTGTTGATGTTGTTTGTAGTATTTACGGTTTTCGTTTTAGGAAGGATTCGTAAAAATCACCGAAAGTGAACAAAAATACCCAACGATGATTTGACTGCAAACAAAAATGTCTTGTCACGTTTCATGCAGAAAATTGATATGAATAGACACCAAATTTCTAATCATAGTTGTCACCGTTCTCCTGTTAAGCAGGATTCGTGAAAACCGCCAACTGTTCATTCGATTTCAACCAAAGTTTCGTGTGTTGTCTATGGCATAATTTTGACATACATACCAAATTTCAAATCTCTAGCACTTATCGTTCTAGTGATATCTTGTTCACACACCGACNATATTTTCTTCATAAATTAAAATAAATAGTGTTTGTGGTAAGTGTTTTGTTTAAATTTAATTTATTTAATAGTTAATGATATAAGGTTACCTAAACGGTTTTGATGGCCCTTGGCTGAAACTTTGATGATATGCGTTCCAGGTCGTTCTGGTGCGTAGAACCGGCCATCATGAGGACGCCTGAAAGGTTCCCTAAAATAGTAAGCAAGTATAAATACCTTGTCTTTTTGACTATAACGCTCTCTGTTAAGAGTAATGAGCATAAAGAGAAATCCTAGCAGCACATAGCCAATATTTGATAAAATATGGTTGACATCACTCAAAATCCAAAGTTGATGAGAACATAAGTAGTTGTAGTAGCAAAGGTCGTCATTGCCAGAATTGTTCAGAACCTGAGAGACAAAAGAAAAACGGACCGATCAGAGAAGTGCAGATCATCTGATTTGACCCTTAATAGTAATACTACCTCAAATTCGAAGTGCTGTCGTTTTGTAAAATTATGGAAAGATATGTTATACTTTACAAAATACAGGGTGTTTCAAAATGTTATGCAAAAAAAGTAACCACGTATAGTAGAGCTCAAATAAAGGCCGCTTTGCTTAATAAACCTTTAAAAGCTTAATAAAAAAATAATTGCATGACCCCTCCCCCCCCCCAAATAACTCCGCCCCTGATCGGGGAAAAGTGCCAAATACTCATCAAAGAAGCATAATGTTGTTGTTAACGTTTTCAACGACTCTCACTGCGTCTCCAGACCAAGAAAGGCGGACTCTCCAACAGGATTTGTCCATAATGTTGACGGCTCTAGATTAGTTGGGTTTGACGGATAGTTGCTGGCCGCTCATGATTTACATCATGAGCAGCCAGCATACACAGACGACAACGATCAGATACCTCAGGGTTTAGCAAGGATTTATGTACCAACTCTTTGAGGAAGTATATGGAGCAGCACGGCTGGGCCCAACGGAGGAAAAACACAGTGAGTTGTCATAGGAACAGTGTTGATGGTCTTTGGCCGTGTCCGAGGGCACGGGTAGCCCCGGTACGAAGAACCAACCATCTTGGGGGCCAAAGGAGAAGCATGATTACAATCGGAGACGTCATGCAAAAAATGAAGTCAATCGCAAAATAATTCGATTTTTAAGTGCCAACTTTGGGTGGCCCTAGCTATCCTGGGGTCCATTTCCGTATAGGGGTTTATTAAGCAAAGTGGCCTTAACTGTATTTGTAAAAAGGGAGGTCTTTATTAAGCCCTGTTAAAATATGCCCACAAAGAGGGCTTTCTATTTAAGAAGAAAAAGTTGAGCCCCTTGGCCAATATATTTAGATGCTGTTAAATATTAAATATTCACATTGGACGCAGGAACTGAAAAATTATCCAATTTTGTGTGTGTGGAGGGGGGGGGGGGGGGGGGNGGGGGGGGGGGGGGGAGGTATTTTTTTCGCGAAGATTCCAGTTTTTTTTGGCTTAACATATCCTTTATAACATCTATGGACATTTGCGTTTATATCAACTATAAAAGCACTCCCCAATTTCAAATTCTTATCTTAATCCGTTCACAACATTTTAAGCCGTTCCAGGACTTTTCGAATAAGCTGTATGCTTTTGATATGATGAGCATTATTATTCTTTCTAAATATGCAGCCACCGAGGGGAGCAAACCAGTTTCATTAGGTGACGGTCCCAAGTCCGTGTAAATATAGAAGGTTTGTTGTTGGGAAGGGCATTCAGTCTTTAAAAAACTCTTCTTCCCACCAATGATGAGAAGTCATCAGCAAGAACCTAGTTTCTAAGCAGTTTCAATTGATACTGTGAGAAGCACGGGTTACCGTGCCAGGAAAGGGCTAGGGTTACCAAGCCAGTAGCTAAAGAGAGTAGGCAACGAACAAAAGGTTGTGTCATGGTAGTATTAAGGAAAGCAACGCCAACCTCAAATAGAATTAGGATAAGGTAAAGTTAAAGAAGAAGGTTATTTCCGAATATTATTTTGTTCGATCCCAGTTTTGAACCCGTCAGAATTTTGGAAACTAAATTTAAGACTAAAGGGCGACCTAAATCTTTCTCGCTTTGGGTTGATTGATAGATTGTCGAGACAAAATAACGAAATTTAGACAAATGGTACTTCCATCAACGCTAAGCTACAAAAGTACTACTTACAGGGAACAGCGCGGCAAACAAACGGCGAGGAGGGGGGATTTTTTTGGCCTGGATTCTCTAGAAGATTATTATTGAAAATAATGAACCAAAAAATGGAACGGACTGTGTTTTACTGACCTTTTGATATGTGAGGACTAATTGTACAACGGGCAGTGAATAAAAAATGGCGACTGTTATTAGATTCCAAAAATAGAGATTGGATTTGGCACTTAGAATTTTGTGTTTCTTTTTGGATAGGTCGCTGACGAAGATAATACTTTTAGTCCTGAAATGTAACATTAGACAGGTAGTGAATAAAAAATGGCGACTGTTATTAGATTCCAAAAATAGAGATTGGATTTGGCACTTAGAATTTTGTGTTTCTTTTTGGATAGGTCGCTGACGAAGATAATTCTTTTAGTCCTGAAATGTAACATTAGACAGGTAGTGAATAAAAAATGGCGACTGTTATTAGATTCCAAAAATAGAGATTGGATTTGGCACTTAGAATTTTGTGTTTCTTTTTGGATACGTCGCTGACGAAGATAATTCTTTTAGTCCTGAAATGTAACATTAGACAGGTAGTGAATAAAAAATGGCGACTGTTATTAGATTCCAAAAATAGAGATTGGATTTGGCACTTAGAATTTTGTGTTTCTTTTTGGATAGGTCGCTGACGAAGATAATACTTTTAGTCCTGAAATGTAACATTAGACNTTTTTTTTTTTTTTTTTTTTTTTTTTTTTTTTTTAATTTTTGATATATGAAATAGAAGAAAAAGTATTGCAATCGTGAAGAAAATTTTAATTTTTTTTTTTTTTGACGAGGACATAGAACCTAATAATTAGATTAAGTATTGTGAGAGAACTTATAGCTACTGGTTGGGCTTGTAGGAACTTTGAGCTAGATCAGATTTTATAATTGTGGTGACTGGTCTTATAATCGTTCGGAAATTATGGATTTCTTTGTCCCAAAACTGGTCCCTTCTTAAGAAATATCATATGACTTTATACTGTTTCTGACCTCTCTGGCAGTATGATTTCATGTGTCTATATATCTCGCGATCTGTTAAGGCCATAGAGTTGCAATTAGACTCAAATTGTGGCAAATTTTATTTACTCCAAATAAAGATAGAATAACTATTTCCGTACGATTCACGGTTTTCGATATTTTTTCAAAAATCTGAAAAAAGCCCGAAAAAAATCGAACGTTTTCGACTATTGCGCAGAGAGCACAGGTCTTTCGAAATAGCAAAATTAGTTGCACACTCCTCTCATGTATCCCAACAACATATTAAAAAATCAGAACTACGCCATTTTATTCTATCTTAGCCTTTTTTTATTCTTAGATGACTGGTCTACGAGAGGTATGGAGAGAAGCTGTTGAGTGGACATATGGTTGTCCAGACCCCGGTCACAGTTAAGAAGAAGAAGAAGAAGAAAAAAAAACAGTCCACCTGGTCTAGTGGGTGTCACACTTGCATTGCTCTTGGGAACCCAAGCATCAAATTTCAAGCTCTAGCACTTATCGTTCTCGTTTTAGGCAAGTTTCACAAAAACCGTAAAAAAGGCGAAAACTACTAACGGTATATTCGATTTCAACCCAAAGATTCGTGTGTCCTCATTGGCATAAAAATGGCATTACTACATACCAAATTTCAAGTCTCTAACAGTTGTTGAGATATCTCGTTCATATACCAACCAGATTAAAACTCGAAATTTGGCCTCTGGGGACCTCAAAACGTTATTTGGCATTGATAACTCGACATCGAAAATTTGAGCCCATTACAATACTTTCCTTTTTATAGATAGGGAAAGTAAAAGGTATATTGCAATTGATAAGTCTTTTAAAGGAAGAAACAAGTGTATTGACATTTTTAACTATGGCCCGATCCTACCACGACGTGTTTTCAGAGAGTTTCATCTACCACTGTGTCAACCTGTGTTAATACTATACCCCAATCCGAGTGTTTCAAAACTCGGCTTTTGGTAGGACCGGACCTAAGAAAGTCCAGTCACGATTTGCTCTCTTGTTCCCATATCCACGAAAACAACTTTATCCCAACTCGGCTCCGAGTGGAGGAACATGCTAAAGTCATATAAATCCAGATTGAACTCTGAAATATTCGATGTCCCCTATGCATATTTAAACCTAGTTTTACCTTCACCATTTTCTTTAAACGTCTGCTTGTACAACAATAACAATCGAACGTCTCATCCGATATTGATGCAACTCGGTATAGACATTTATTACGTCATTAAGCCGTCAGGAGGTCAACTTTTTCTATACCTTAACCCAGAGGTTCTCAAACTGGGGGGGGGGAGTGAAGACAAGCCAAAGGGGGGGCGCGAGACCAGTTGAATTATTATATCATTTAGTTAAATTATATGTACACATTTTTTTACAAAGGTAATTTTCTTGAACATAATGTTTAGAAAATTTGAATGAGATAGCATTCAGCAACACATTAGCGTTTTGAATGAGATAGCATTCAGCAACACATTGGCATTTTGAATGAGATAGCATTCAGCAACACATTAGCGTTTTGAATGAGATAGCATTCAGCAACACATTAGCATTTTGAATGAGATAGCATTCTGCAACACATTAGCGTTTTGAATGAGACAGCATTTAGCAACACAGTAGCGTTTTGAATGAGATAGTATTCAGCAACACATTAGCGTTTTGAATGAGATAGCATTCAGCAACACATTAACGTTTTGAATGAGACAGCATTTAGCAACACATTATCGTTTTGAATGAGATAGCATTCAGCAACACATTAGCATTTTGAATGAGATTAGCATTCAGCAATTTGCATGAGATAGAATTCAACTACACCCATACTCATTCATAATGTAAAGGGGAGGGGACGTGGGAGGCTTTAATTTCAAGAAAAGGGGGAGCAGCATTAAAAAGTTAGGGAGCCCCTGCCTTAACCCATTATTAAGGTATACAGTACTCGCAGCTACTCAATTTCTTCCAAAGTATTTTTTGGAGAGATTTTTAACTGGACACCAGACACAGAAAGTGGGTAAAAAAAACCTTGTTGACTTACCGAAACACATCCTTCTCATAATCTGTGTCATTCAAGAAATCAATATCAGTTTCGTCTATAGAGGAGTCACTTGGTGAGTCTGTAATGAAAAACAAAATAAGGTGTTTGTTGATTCCTCACTACCGACCGCCGTACCGAATGGATGGGTTCAAAAATTAATCAGCAAATTAATATAGGATCATATATTAGGTATCCATAGCATATTTCATCAAAATCAGACAATGTAATCGCAACAGTTATCGTGGTACAAGCAGACGTAAAAATCGTAGAGTTCAAACTAGTTCTAACTTCGTTTGTTCAAAAATAAATAAATCCCTAAACAGGGCTGCGGAGCCGTCGATAAAAACTCTGACTCCGGCTCCAGCTTCCCTTTATAAGAAAAAGGGGCTCCGGCTCCAGCTTCTTTACACAAAATCACACGGCTCCTTGCCTCCGGGCTCCAGCTCCGCAGCCCTGCTTACAAGCCAAGTGTATAAATGGACTGAGAGCTTGCATTAAATGCCGTGATTTTTTTTTTGGGGGGGGGGGATTGTTCGGTATGGTACTGAATGTAAAACTCTGGGGGGATTTTTTTTCAAATGGCAGAAATTGGTGTTAATAAATCCAGAATGGTTTCCCTAACACAGAAAAAATCCTTATTAAAAAAAATTGAACTTCACAACCTTCATATAGGAAGCTGTATCTGGTGTATCTCACTCACGTGGTCTTCCCTGAACTATCTCAGATATTGGATTCGCTGAACTCGTAGTAGGAGCATTTGTCTCCACTGAAAGTGGTCCGCCATCGAATGCTCTGGAATTAGTAAAAAGAATAATCTGTAAAGAACAAATTGTACAGGGTGTCCGTCCATCAATTTACCATTGGTCGCTTTTTATTGGACAATTTTTTTTTTTTTTAATTTGGCTTAATGGCTCTTTAACATCTATTGGTCATTCAAGACGGCTAGACAAATCTATTTTTTTTTAAAAAAAAAAAAAAAAATCTTCGATTTTTCATACGATCCTTCCAGTGATATACAGCGCGTTCAAAAACGATTTGTGGAAATCTAAAATAGTAATTTTTATTGCATATTCTGAATATTGCTAGTAGTTCTGTACACCTCACTCCCTTAAAATGGCTACCATTTGGCTCCGAAAGCACCAAATTCTATGAATATAGAAAATGTCCATACCAAATTTCATCAAAAATCGAATAAGGCATTCGAGCGTTATCGTGGTATACTTACGAATAATAAAATGGACACCAAATTCTATGAATATAGAAAATGTCCATACCAAAATTCATCAAAAATGGAATAAGGCATTCGAGCGTTGTCGTGGTATACTTACGAATAATAAAATGGACACCAAATTCTATGAATATAGAAAATGCCCATACCAAATTTCATCAAAAATCGAATAAGGCATTCGAGCGTAGTCGTGGTATACTTACGAATAATAAAATGGACACCAAATTCTATGAATATAGTAAATGTCCATACCAAATTTCATCAAAAATCAAATAAGGCATTCGAGCGTTGTCGTGGTATACTTACGAATAATAAAATGGACACCAAATTCTATGAATATAGTAAATGTCCATACCAAATTTCATCAAAAATCGAATAAGGCATTCGAGCGTTGTCGTGGTATACTTACGAATAATAAAATGGACATCAAATTCTATGAATATAGTAAATGTCCATACCAAAATTAATCAAAAATCGAATAAGGCATTCGAGCGTTGTCGTGGTATACTTACGAGTAATAAAATGGGCACCACGAAGCACATTTGATTCCAATGCAAAATGCAACAAGATAAATGAAAGCAAATATTGACAACAAACAAACAGACGCAAAAACGAAATTATCGTCATTTATATTTTTCTCTATTGAAAATTTAATCGATTTGTTTCGATTGGTGTTGCCAGTCTCACCAGAACAAACCACATCATCCGAGTGAATAACGAAAACAATATAAAGTCCAAGAGGGAAATCAGATTTCTTTAACCACATACCGCCTGAAATCAAACGACCAATTTTGATAAAGCTCGGCCAATTTAACAGAACTGATTTATAATTTATTGGAGACTTATCAGGGGATTCATGTTAATCTTGTTAAAAGTGGCTAGTTGAAACAGAATTGATTTATTATTTACTGGAGACTTATCAGGGGATTCTTGTTAATCTTGTTAAAAGTGGCTAGTTGAAACAGAATTGATTTATTATTTATTGGAGACTTATCATTGGAGACTTATTAAAAAATAGCCAACATCACGAGGGCTCGAACCTGCATGGACACCCACATGGTAAAACCTCACTGGACGTTGCTTAACTTCAATGGTCTAACGAGAACTGGTGATTTCAACGTGCCTTTGTAAAAATTTGGATTTTTACAAATTCTAAAGCTATGAAATACATAAGTACTTTAAAGAAGCAGCCTGCTTGGCAGAGTGGGTATCACACTGGCTTTGCACGCGAGAGACTCGGATTGGAATCCTGGCGGAACCGATTTTTTTCGGAACTGCGCTTGGTTGGTTGGGGTGCACTAAACCTCGTGAAGACAATTGAGTAGCAAAGAATTATGTAGTGCAGTGATAGTTTAGTGTAGTGGTCCTTGTAATGTTGTGACACCCCCAAAAAATACATTTTACTATAAAGAGTTTTTGATAGAATTTACAAACTAGTTCCTTAAGTGCACCATAAAGTTTTTGTTTGAAGGATTTTTTAAACATTTTTTTAATTTTCGTCTTCTGACTTTTTCAAAATATACTGACTACCTTTTGAGCTCACTGAATGCCACTGGCCTTTATTTTTGACATTCTGTTCCAAGTCAAACACAGGACAACTTATATTTTGAATTGATAACGTCATGCAGATCTCATCTTCTGAAGTGACGACCAAAAGAACCGATTCCACAGGTTCGCGAAACTGAAAGTTGTAGAACATTGGTTCAGCTGGAGATGCAAACAAATGTCTTTGGTCCCCTAACCTAAAATGAAGAATAAAAAAAATTGTTTAAACAAATAATTACCGATCGTACTCGACAGTTAAAAAAGATGATGATGGTTTGAGTCACCCGCCTACTGCACAAGTCGCTTTTGGGATATACTTTTTTACAAAAAAAAAAAAAAAAGAATTATTATAATAATTTGAAATACTTCGTATTATCTTTTACTCAGATTTATTTCTAAAGTATATCCCAAAAAGACCCGAGGAGTGACTTTATGAACACACGATATAATGATTGGTGGACGTGAACATAGTTTTACTTACTTGACAATGAAATCTTTCTCCCGGTCTGTCACCAAGGTAAATTCTTTGTCTGTGGAACTTAATGACGAAATTGTGATAATCATGTTTTCATCAATGTTGTGGTTAAAAATTTCCGGACACAATGTCCTTGACGTGGACGTTAATTCCAAACTAAAAACAAATCGACGCAGAAAAACGTATATTTTAGTCGCAGTGTTCCACAGGAATGATGCGATATTAGTGACCCGAAAGTTTTCCTCGAGGTGAAAAGTACAGAACTAGACTCTCAGTCAAGTTGTAATTTCAAATTGTGTGTAACAACCAAGGAAAGTTCAAAAAGTACGCCTATATTATGTAAAAACAGATGGAAGCATACTACTACTATTCTTATATGTAGTCATTTATGATTTATGCAACCATTTCATTCAGAACAACACTATCCCTCAGTCTTCATATTTCTCGTTCTCTTTGTATTGAGTTTGTATCTAAACTGTTTGTTTTATTGAATGACGGAGGGACAACTGTCTAATATAATTTGCAAGAAATTATATTAGATAGGCTTACTTATAACAGTATTAAACAACACACTATAAAATTCTAGTAAGTTCTTTCAAAGGCCACTAGAAACCAAAATTCCATTAAAGAAAGAGTACTGTGAGGTATGAGAAAGTGCAAAATATTATAGTTGTGTAAAACTATGACTGATTTACAGCATATATAAGTTTTAAGTGCAACTTTGAGAACTCATAACTCAGTTAGCAAGCATTCTACAACTAATATCGAATGTTTTCATCGTCATTTGATTCAACAATTTAAGTTTTTGCACTATTTAGAAATCTGGAACACTTATGCAAGTGGAACTTTCACTTGACATATTATTTCTTGTATGATACTTACTATGAGTTCTTGGTTTCCACAGTGTACGGAACTTGCCAGGAAAGAACACTTCGTCGTCTCCGTACAACCAAAAAAATAGGATTAGAGCTAACATTAATGCCATGACTTTCAATTGAAATTCGAGCAGGCCATAAAGCTTCTCCCTAGAAAAATCAACACCATCGTGATAAAAGAAGAAACGAATAGTTAGACCAACAACGGCTGAAAAGTTTGTCAGTTGTCCTAACCATGGCCGTTTCTACGCACTAGGGCGAACTGGATAGCATATCATAGTTCCAGCCAAGGGCCATCAAAACCTTTTTGGTAACCTCGTATTAACCTGTTTCCACCATTTATCCAAACCTAATTCTAAAAATGGTAGAACAGTTGATTATTAGGAGAAACGCGTCTGCAACAACAAAAAGTTTATTCGTACAGCTTCCTTACAAATACCGCCACGCCGTGAAATTATCGGCGAATGTCAAGGTCCTTTCCAAATTACACTGCTGGGTAGACTGCTTGGGAATAAATTTTGGACACCAACTTCCAAATGTCTAGTATCTCTACATGTAAAGATACTAGACTGAGGTAAATTGATTTACCTTTAATATAGGTCAACAATGATTCTGCCGGGTCAGAGTTGATGTCTGCTATTCACTTTTTGGTAACCCTACCATCCGACAGCGACAACAAGAAATGGCAATCAAGTGTAATATGCGAGGACGTCTCTTCGTCCTCAAAATCAATAGGTTGCCTTGGCCAAACCTTTCCGTATTACGTCGCGCCGTATAGACCTATGAAATTTTTTTTAATAAGATATTCAGTTAAACGGCACTTCACCAGTACTTACTTTATATCTGTATCCACTAAATTGAAAAGCGTACACTATATATTTACTAACAGATTTCGTATAAGTTTGTCCATATTCTGCATCGACTACAACAAAGGATAAATTGGATTGCAACGAATCACTCAAATTGCGTGATGATGATGTTAATTGTTGAGTCAAATTCACAAAAGCGGTATCGTTAGAAGCACTCAGTAGAACACTTCTTAATCCAACACAGACTATAAGAATATTGAGCAGGAACATTATGCGAACAGTTAGATCAGAGTGGATTTATCTAAATTTATTCGAAATTGAGCACCTTGTGGTTGTGGAAAATGTTCAAATCAATGGTGAGATGAATTTACGAATGAACCCATAATTTATCAATTTAATTTAATATTTGTTTCATAGATGAAAATTTATTATATAATCCATAAAATAAATCATTATTAATCAAATGCAAAGGATGAGAATAAGTGATAATGATAAATAATTTTAAGCATTCAAAGCTCAAACAGTAACAGGGCGGAGAAGATAAGATAAGAAATTAATAAATTTGAAAAAAGGTAACTTATTTTAAAAAATCAACGTTGCCAGATGTAGCATGAGACATTGGAAATTCCTAATAATCATAATATTTATTAGAGTCGCACAATCGTATACTCTAACATTTCCTTGGTCTTTTCTAAAACAATAATTGTGAACGTTAGTGAACTCCTCTTTGGACCCACGCAGGATTTTTTTTCGGGGGGGGGGGGCTGGGCAAACCAAGTAGGTACCATAACAGCGTCGTAGTGTTGAGCCCAACTAGTTCCCCCCCCCCCCGATAATCAAATGTTTCTAGAGATAAAGGGCGTGGCAAAGCCCTATAGGACCGGCATCCGGGGCGGTTTGCCCTACCGTTCCTACGCCTCTGCCTAATAGGTGATGCTCTATCGCGCCCAAATTATAGGGTTTTTTTCGAGAAATGTTTCTCCCTCCATATGTAGTAAACATTTCTACTAGCTATCTAGGTTAATTTTTTTAGCCTAAAACCGAAACGCCCCCTCTCCCATCAGACGGTCTTGTTTCTAAGTTACCATCAGATCGGTTCAATGAAAACTTGCCTGTTAACTCTCCTGTTAACTTTTAAGTCTCCTTGTGAAACCCACCCAGCTTATTTTAGTTAAAAATGTAATTATTATTAAACACTCTAGTCAACTAGCTAACACATAACACAAACCACAAATAATAATAGGTANAAAGTTAAATCGCCCTTTGCACTTTGTTATGTAAGTATTCCAAAAAGTGATTTCTGCGTGACATTGAAAAAAAAACATAGGGTTAGATGACATACTTATCCCAAAAAAAAAATTCGGGGGGGGCTATAGCCGGCCAGCCCCCCCCTTGTGTACGCCCATGTCAGTATACATCCTGAAATTCACCTTGTATATGCGTATGTATGTATATTTGTATACAGGGTGTCCCATTTTAAGTGACCAACTTAATTTATTCCGACATTGTTGGAGTCACAAAAAAATTATTCGGACCGAATGTTAATAATAAAGAGGGGGACGTATTATGATGACCTTGACTGACTTGTCAAGGTTGTCCTTCAAGGTCAGATGAAGGTCAACTTTATTTTCTTATGAGACGACCTGAATTTTATTACATTTTCGGATTTCCCCTTCAATTGTACATTCGTTTGACTATTCACTTCATGTTTTTGTTAAACTTTTTGCGGCAAATTTTGAGAATGTTTTTGGTCTGATATATCAGTGTGGCATATTGAATAAAAGCTCTCGCGATTCCCTATACGATGGGTTCATTTCTTCACTTGTTTGTTCATTTTATAAAAAAAATCACTTTTGCAATGCATTTCAATATGCCTCGCGGGTATGTCAGACCAAAAAACATTCCCAAAATTGGTGCAAAAAAATTTCAATGAAAACATGAAGTGAATAGTCAAATAAACGTAGAATTAAATGGGGATTCCAAAAATGTAATAAAATTCAGGTCGTCTCATTTAAGAAAATGAAGTTGACCTTCATCTGACCTTGAAGTACAACCTTGGCAAGTCAGCCAGGGTCATCATAATACGTACCCCTCTTTTTCATTAACATTTGGTCAGAATATTTTTTTGTGACTCCAAGGAGTTTGGTATAAAATGAGTTGGTCACTTAAAATGGGACACCCTGTATGTGTATGCTTGTTTGTCACGCGATGCAAGCCACAATTTTTATCAGATTTTGACGAAATTTGGTATATAGACATGAAGGAAATTCGCTCTATAGTTTTTGGGGGCTCTGGGCCTCCAGGGGTCCCAATATTGTGTTTTTTTGAAAATGATTTTTATCTTTTTAGTGATTTATTGTAGAAACGTATAATTTTGATATGTTATGGCTGATGTTAGGGGCTTTTCGATTTATGAAAAATATGGGGCCCTGCCCCCCCCCGGGGGCCCAATATGGTATTTTTTTAAATGATTTTTATCTTTTTAGCGGTTTGTTGTAGGAACGTAAAATTTTGAAATGTGATTTCTAATGTTATGGGCTTTTCGATTTCTGAAAAAAAAAGTTTTTGAAATTATTTTTTTAAATTTGATTAATATATTTTTCTATAAATGACTACAACACTAACGTGAACACCTGATCATCTTGATCCACTGGTAAATTAAGCAGTCTTTCTCGTCCAGTGGGTATCACACTGGCATCGCATTTGGGGGACCCGTGTTCAATCCCCGGCGGGGTCGGAAAAATTTTGACTTTGTGCTTATGATTTCGGGGTGCAATCGGCCGCGTGAGGACGATTGAATAGCTACTTTAATGTGAGTAGCGACCAGTGGCGGCATTACCAGAGTTAAAAAGATAAGAAAATTGAAGGCATTATGAGTGCAGGTGGCTCTTAGTAATGCTATGATACCCACACAAATAATGAAAAGGCCTTTGGTCCTTACCACAAAGAAATTCTACATTTATATTTTATACATTAATAAATTACCTAACAGTGTTATTTTAAAAAAATAAACGTTTTCACCATGTCTCAGCCAAACACCATAATAAGGCCGCCTTATTTTATTAAACTTTCTTTAGATAGTCGCACTAGTAGTTCAGTGAACAGTAGGCCTCACTCGATTCCGAAGACTATAACCAGAGAGAGATGGGGAATATAGGTATACTCATAAAATAATTTATTGGGCGGAGCGAAGCGTAGCCTTATACTCCCTACAAACAGCAAACTTTTGTTACCCTACTCCTCCGAAACTACTCAATCGATTTTTACCAATTTTTTTTCTTCATATTCTGCATATACCCAAGGGTGCATATATCTATTTTCAGAAGGATATCTTGAACCGTTTCCGATTTTTCGGCTGATTTTCCGATTTTTTACCAAATTCAGAGAGTCAAGGTCCAATATCTTAAATTTTGAGATCATATCAACTCATAGCGAAAAAGTTTTAGGTGGCTTCTCAATACTTAATTTAGGACATAATTTACTAAATATTGACAAACCATTCTAGAGTTACAAGTTCGAATCCGGGATCGGGCAAATTAAAATTTAGGAAATACTAATTGTTTAGCCAAAACAGCATATATCTATTTTCCGAACGATATCTTGAATCGTTTCCGATTTTTCGGCTGATTATTTTGCGTTTTAAATAGGACCTACTACTCAACAGCACGATGCAATCAAGAAAGGTGCCGTATTCTCAAAAGATCTTGTTTTAACGGAATAATGGAGCAATATTCTAAAGTTTATGTGGTGCGCGAAAATTCGAGCTGAAACGGATGGCTCCGCCCGTTTTTGTCCACGGGCACACCTAGTAAACAACATACCTAGTTACGAATATCTAGCCTATAACAGTTATAACTTTTTACTTTTATTTATAAAAGTGAAAAGTCCCCACGATGGCCGGTTCTACGCACTAGGACGACCTGGAACACCTACCTTCACAGTTCCAGCCAAGGGCCATCAAAATCTTTTCGGTAAACTCATATCAATCTGTTTCTACCATTTTAATTAATCATGCATCTATAAATGGGAAGAACGGCTGATTTCGTGAGAAAAACCGCTACTACTACTACTTTCATTTATATTTTACTTGATCGCGACATTCAAGCATTATTATATATGCATCTCTCCACGCATTACCTTTCCTCCACATCATAATATCTTTATTAGATTCCGAATACATTTTTTCTTCAGCTGTATTCAGCTCCTTCATGACAACGTCTCTGTCCAAACCACGTCAATACAAAGGCTGTTGTGAATGAGTGTGGATTCACTGAGATATCTCAGTCCTCTACAGTCCAAATCAGGCCCTTAGCGACTTTTTTTTTCAAGACTGAAATCTGAGTTTTGTGGGAAAGAGATTAGAGTGATGAAGAGATCAGGTCAACTGTTTTAAAGTTTTTTGACTGTAATGATACTAACTACCGTTACGGACGGGCATAGAGATGTTACCCGAAAGATATAAATAATGTGTTGAAGTCAAGGGAGGGTATACTAAAATATAAGACACAGAGAATTTTTATTTTCCTTCTCCATCTAGGTTAGTCCACGTACTTCTGGATTCGCCCTCGCATATAATATACATAGAGCAGTGTTCCCCAACTTTTTTTCTCCACGGAACCTTTTTAAAAAATTGAAACATTTGCGGAACCCTTAATTTCTTAAATGCCACCCCCCCTTTGTCAATGTACTTTCTTATCCGTGCATTTTTATGACTTCCAGTCTGGGAATAAATCCAAAAGATATATATTCGTTATTGTACCACCTCTTTTTGTCCTTTTCCCTTTTCATGATAACAAAATCCTCGGTGATTGAGTTCAAAACATCATTTTATCTAGTGTAAAATTATACTTCTCAAAGAACCCTATAATTGCGACATTTATTTAGATTTATTTCAGACGCCCACTTATTAAACTGGTTCCAGAGTTGATACTGGTAACAATTAAAATTGTTACCAGTATCAACTCACGGAACCTTTTGGTTCCTTGGAACACCAGTTGGGAAACACTGATATAGAGTATAGAGGTTCTTTTGTAAGCTAACATTCGGTAATTTGTTTTCGTCCTAAATAATCTTTGATCTTATAGATCTAGACACTGGTCCGGCTTTCTCATAATATAGACTTGACAACACTGTTGAAGTTCTAGTAAAAATAAAATTATATCGACTATAGTTATTTTGTTGACTAGATTTTCTATTTCTACAATTTATCGAGTTGTCGACAATTGATAGTGAAGATAAAAAAAAAATTAAAATTAATTATACCTATACCATCTTACAATCTATTTTTTTTTTTAAATCATAGAAGATAATTCAATTTAAGTATTCTTTATGTTTGACAATTTGTTGAATTTGCTATTTGAACCTTGTCATGTTTATTGTTAAATTTATCAGTGAGTCAAAATATTATTATTATTAAACTGGTTGGAGGTCTTTAATGAGACTAATACATTAATTATCATTGCGACATTTATTTAGATCAATTGTTACCAGTATTTGATTCTTCTTACCCATCGCCCAGCTTCCCTTAAGACGAATTGAGGCAAAAGCCAACAGACGCCCACTTTCAATCGCCCACCAGGGGTGGATGGAGGGTCTAATAAAAAAAACAAGCTTCCCTTATGAGCAATGATCTGCTATAGTTTATCGGGAGCTGTTTTTTCCCTGGTCTTAATTAGTCCAGATTGTCGTCCCTTATAAGGAGGAATAGGTCCAGGACCTTTAGAGTTTGTTGTGATTTTCAAGATCATTGGTGCCAAAGATCCTGAATCTTCTATTCAACAGCACCTCACATTCAAGAAAGAGTGTGAGTAGCTGTTTCTTATTCCAGGCCACAAAGTCTACACTCAACCCGTTCATCATGGGAGAGGCCCAGTCTATGCAGATGTTTCCTGAAAGGCCAAAATTGGTTTCAAATGTAATTTTTTTCTAGCAATTGTGTGAACAGTAGACCCCACTCACTTTTAATGCCTCCATGAGGACTCGGGTGGTCAAAAATCAGTTAATTCTATGAACCTTATAGATGTCCATAGCCATTTTTCATCAGGATCGTTAAGCGAACATTTTTTCTTCTGCTTTGGATATGTTGAAAATACATCTGCTGGTTCTCATCAAACATGGTATGGACATGTATCTTGTTTCTAGAATTGGGTAATTAGTTTTTGGTCTACAGTTCACAGAAATTCTCTTGTTTTTGTATTAGCATCAAAAGGTCACGTCTCCTCATCAGGAACTTTACCTCGGTTTTTTCTAAATTTTTCTACAGGTCGTTAGGTGTAAAAGTTGTAGGATTTGCAGGACAATCAAACAGGTGTGAGTTGTTTTGATCACATTTATTTACACGAGAGAGCGTTTTAAAGCAACAAAGACACAGATATTTGTATTACACAGGTTTAAGTAAGGTCTCGCTAGATTGGCGCGATTATCATTGAGTTTTGTATTAAATGGGGCTCTTCAGAGTGGGTCCATCAATTTTACGTCAAAAAGTCTGTATAATATACACCTCCTACGTGACGCCGCGTTTTATATATATTATATGTTAAAGTAGGCGCGTTCCGCCCGTTAACCGCTCTCACTTTGGCAGAGGCTTTATCCGTTTCCAGGCGATTCTCTTGACCCGGGATTGGCTTTGGCTGTCTATCTTTCATCTTTCCTTTTCGATCTGAGATCAATAACCGTCTCTTGTATACATTGATGTTAAAAATCTCTCCATCAAACCAACATTAATTCAAATTGATTTTCATTTCCAGATTGATAACTGTTTGGAGAGAATTAAAGAAGTTGAGTCAAATACAAAGGACACTGTTATAGTCGGAAACGGGTAAGAGTCAAATTAGAATGTCTTTGTTGTTCCACACTGATTTCCTACTTCCCTCTTCTATCCTTGTCAAGTCCTGTCTGTTGATTTGTAGTGGCGTTACTTGAATTGTCTCCCAATTTATTGATGTTGTACTAATCATTACTTGATTGTTATTTACTTGAAAGTTATAGCATGGCATACAGGAGTCAACAAAGAGATCGATCAAGAAGTCCAATCAAACGGAATCCATGGGAGGAACAGAAAGTCAACCCAGAAGAAAAAAGAACCACCAGTAGTAAAGATGTTAAAGATTTTGACAAACACACTTATAAGACACAAACGCCATGTGGTATTATAATGTTACGAGGTCTTGCACAACATATTGTAGAACAGGACATTCGCAATGCTACACTCAGTGCGGGAGTAGCTTCTAAAGATGTTCGACTTATTAGAAAAAACAAAGGCGCTTCTAGAGGGTTGGCCTTTGTAGAATTCTATTCCAAAGAAGATTCCCAACGTCTTATGGAGACTCAAGACGGGGAACTTATGATTCAGGGACAGTTTAGGGCAATCATGCAATATTTTGTAGGTTCAGACTGGTATTGTAAATGTGGTGCGCATAATTTTAAACACAGGGAATTTTGTATGAAATGTGGTAACAATGACGTGTGTCCTCATCCGACCAACATTGTCATATTAACAGGTTTGACATTCGATATAACAGAAGCGCATCTGTTGGAGATTGTCAACAAAAATTGTGACCTTGCTATTAAGTGTATGCGAAGAACCCGAGATGGTAATTGTTTCATTGAAATGAATACCATCACTGACGCTATTCATCTGCACAGTACGCTCAACTCAGTGAATCTTAAAGTAGGCTACTATAGACATAAAAACATACCGAGTGCAAGTTCGTCTGCGGCAAGTTCTGCAGTTGCTGCTGCTCAATGGAAAAATACGCTTGCCGATGTTCCCCGACTTGCTGAATATAGCGCGAGCTTGTATGCCAAAACACCTCAAGAAAAAGAAAAATATTTAACCTACTATAAGGACTATTACGCTAAACAAATCGCTGAAGGGAATTCCGTCGACATCTCTCAGGAAACACCGGACGGTCTGGGTACCCGAATTCATCCTGTACCCGATGTAAGCTCTTTCCAATACGACCAAACCTCAGGATACTACTATGATGCCTCGACAAAATTGTACTACGACGCAAATACTCAATATTTCTTCAACGCTAAAACTAAGAAATATCTATACTGGGACTCGACGAGGAACACTTACTACAATTTAACCACTTCCGATAGTAAAGTTGAATCCAAAGAAGAAAAGAGTGAAGAAAATGCAGACAAGAAGCCTGAAGATAAAGTAAAGGTTGCCAAACGAATAGCAAAAGACATGGAAAAATGGGCTAAAACCCTTAACCAAAGAAAAGATGCCGGAAAAGTTAATCATATTCAACATGATTCTAGCAGTCCGCCGTCGGGATCTCAGGAAACAAATGTAACAACGGCATCAGCAGATGTTTGCTTCTCAGTGCTTGGCAGCAAGGAAGAAAGGCAAAGGAATAGTCTTGTTGCCGGCTATGAGAGCGAGGAAGATCCAGAGGAAACTGTATCCGGTGAGGAGAAATTACAAGTTGATTGGGAAAAGCTCGCGTGTTTAATTTGTAAAAGACAATTCAATAGCAAAGACGTGCTCATAAAGCACACTCAGCTGTCAGAGTTACACAAAACAAATTTGAAAACTTGGTACACTTCTAGAAATCTTGACCCAAATGACGCTACGCACCGTGCTTTTCAATACAGAGATAGAGCCAAGGAAAGACGATTGAAATATGGGGATCCAGAGATTCCACCCGAAGCTAAATTTAAACCAAAATATTCAAAAATTAAGGAAGCTTCCGTAGCATATGAAGAACCAACCAAAAAAGGCATCGGGTCCGACAATGTTGGAAATAAACTCTTACAAAAAATGGGATGGACGGAAGGGCAGGGTTTAGGGAAGATGAATCAAGGTAGAACGTCCATCATAGAAGCAGAGGCTAGGATTAGTTCGGCAGGACTCGGAACGAATGCGGTGGGAATGACCCCTGCTCCCGGAGAGACATATAAGGACTGTGTAAAGAAAATGATGAGGGCGCGTTATCAGCAAATGGAATAAAGTTTCCTATTTTGTGGGCATGCATTCTCACAATATGGGCCACGTCAGTTGCGTGTTGGTCTTTGCAAGGTATATTTTTACCTTTCTTTCTGTCTTCTGTGAAGTGGAATTCCTTATTGACGGAATGATTTTTTTTCTTTCGTCTGTACCTACCGACATCCAAACAAATTTCCTTGTCAAATTTAATTAAAATCCGATCAAGGATTCAAATAATATCGTGGCAAACACTTTTACACTTTAAAAATAGTACCACGCTTTTTATTTGGTTGGTTTCTGAGGGGACCCTTTAAGAGTTAGGTTGACAAGAGTTTGAAAAAATGGCAGAGTGCGACAAATTTAAATTATTTCAAAAGTATTTCATGAATCAAATTTATGAAAAAAATCAAAAACCTTATGTCTTTTATTGGATCCTACCATGCGACTGCAGATTTGTTTTGGGCATATTTACCTCATAATTATGTCACTTGTCTAATTTAGTGTTTATTGCCATAGTTACTCAATTGTCCTCCATAGGCAGAGTATTTACAACGAACCCGAATTATAATGGTAAATTAAATTATTAATTTTTTGACTCTTATGAAAATCGATCCCAGTACGAACTAGAAGTTTCGTGGCGAGTCCCATGCATATATTTGACGACCAAATTCAAAATCTCCAGTGCAATACTCACTGTTCTTAAAATATTTTTTCATCACAGAGACACACACTGTTGGGAAAAATTAAGTATGGCGCATCGTAATTACTATAAACTCCTTCTAAAATTAAGTATGGCGCATCGTAATTACTATAAACTTCTTCTAAGCGAGACCCTAATCTGGAAATGTAAACTGCGATAGAAATAAGAACAATAAGATTTACACCTGCCAGTTAGAATATAATATTTAAAAGACGTAGCCCTGAGATCAGCTTTGGCACTATTTTCAAACTTATAACTGGTACTATCGAGGTCTGGAAATAAAGATTACGTAGAAATATTTAATTTGTTTAATATATGCAATTTTTACTAAAAAGAACATTCCGAGTTTTCCTAGCTTTTCTTATTTAATGAATATATTTTTATCTCCGAGAACTATTGAATATATATATATTTTTTTTTACATTCAACAAAAAAATATTTTCTTACTTTGGCCGTTATGGACAGAAGGGAAGAAGTACTTTTCAAAAGACGAACAAGTCTACAGCTAGATGTACTCAGAAAATTCCGTGTGGCAAAAGTAGCATCATACGAGTAAAGTCCAGAACAGAAATGTTTAGTTGAAACAATATCAATCGTTACTATTGGATGAACTCGATATCCTCAGCTAATTAGAGAGCCTCCCTTAATCATTCAAGTTTAAAAATATTACCAAGGTTCACTTCGAGAACCAGGTCTTTAGATCGAACGCTTTTCAAAATATTCTATACGCAAATCTGACAATGGGCGATATAAATATTTTATTAATTATTTCGTCCTACATAAAGATTTATTTCGCAAATTCTAATCATTGGTAATTTTCAACATCCAACATGATGCTGGTCCTATTTCTATCGTAGTTTTATTTCTCAGATTGGGTTTTATCTTATATTAACTCTGAAACGAGTAGAACAACACTTTCCATAGAAAAACAACCTCCCATACTTAATTAAACCTAACAACACAAAGGACCAATCGCAAAAACTCGAGATATGAGCTCCAGGGGACATGTTTTGGGATTAAAAACTCGACTACGAAAATGTCTGCCTATTACAATACTGCCGGTTTTATATGACAAAAAAAGTAAAAAGACGGCTGGCAAATAATTTTAAAAATGTTTACTTTTTATTATTATAAAATCAGATTAATAAATGTATTTATTATTATTTGTGTACAATTTTTTTTTATGTTATTAAGTAATATTAAAATACAAGGACTGTCTAAAAATAACCTTCATGTCCATACAGAGTTTCGTACGAGATTTTTTTATTCTTGTAATACTGTGATGTCTATGTTTTTTAAAGGTTTATAATATTTGCAAATGTAATTTTTAAATAAAGTAGGAAAATAAATATGTACCTATACTAAAATTAAACAGAAGATTCCTCTCTATTTGATTGAGATTCTATCAAACACAGGAATGAAAATAATAAACAAGGGACAGCACCTAGTTTCCTAATCTTTTTTTTTTTTTTTTTTTTTTTTTTTGAAACCACGCATTCTAGTTACACGTATAAGTGTGGGTGTATATTATTTTTTTAATTTACAAAAACGCTTTCCAACTAACGGAAGGACACGCCCTCAAATTTACTTTTTTTGTGATTTTTTTAACAATTCTTTACTAGAGCGGGAATTAAGATTTAAATGGAATTTGTAACCTATTGTTGGATTAAGAGCAGTTAATTTTCCTAAAATTATCTGGCCTTCAATGTGTTTAAGTACTTTAAGTTATAAGAACTTGTGATTTTGAACTAAAAAAAAAAGGTAAAATGTCGTAGTGTAAACTTTAAAACGACCAAGAATAACTACTCCCTCCAATAAATGCAAAAACCTGGAAGTTTACGGGGTAAAATTGTCATAATCAGACATCTGTTGATACACTTTTCCACATCCATGGGATAAAATGAGTATAGTACACTGCGCATATGGTAGAGCTATAGTATGTTGAAAACCACATAAAACCAAAATACGTACTTACAATGAAAAAAACAAACAAAAAAAAAACTTAAATTTGATTACATATTTTAAAAAAATCAGTAAAGAAAGAAAAAAACTAAAAATATACACATTTGCCCCAACTGATCCTATACAGGGTGTTTCAAAAGAGTACGCAAAAAAAGAAAGCACGTATAGTAGAGCTCAAATAAAGGCCACTTTGCTTAATAAACCCCTATACGGATATGGACCCCAAGGTAGCTAGAGCCACCCAAAGTTGGCACTTAAAAATCGAAAAATAATTATTAAATTTTTTTGTTGTTTTAAGGTATGGCATGTCCTCTAAAAATTTTTTTGCTACAAAACGACCGGAATAGCTCTTGTCTAAAACCAACGGTTGACCTTTTAAAATCACAAAAACGGAGCGTAGGACGATTCTAAATCTGAATGCCAAGCTTCAACACGCGTTTTCAGGTTTTTCAATTCGTAAATCAAGTGCCAACTTTGGGTGACCCTAGCTGCCTTGGGGTCCATTTCCGTATAGGGGTTTATTAAGCAAAGTGGCCTTTATTTGAGCTCTACTGTAAGTGGTTTCTTTTTTTGCATAACCTTTTGAAACACTCTGTATAAAAAATAAAGTACCTGCCCTCAAAAAGAAATAATTTGTAATATAAAAAATATAGCATTATCGTTCACAATAGGGACTTATTGATGAAGAAATTTCTTGTATAATAATTGAATGGATTATACTCTGTATTCACAATCAAATTATTGAAAATACCAAGTTTAGTTTGTACTCAGAGCATAATCGCGAATAAAACAATTCACAATTTCAGTTCGAGTCCCAGAACATAACATAAAGCTAACTGAAATAAGCAGTTTCTATTGAGATTTTCTCATTAATGAGTCCCTGTTGTGAACAAAGAGGGTTAATGTTTGTTAACCATCAAAATTAAAACAATTTAATTTTGAGTCCCTCTGACTCCGCTCAGGATTATTTCTGTGGAAACATAAAACTATTTATTTTATTCCGCGAAATCGACCTTTTTGTTCAAAAATGACTTCCTGGTTTCGAACCTGAATCTCACCATAAGCAATCCATCGAATGGCGATTAGGCTTTTCTATTATCTAGAACTTTGCAGAATTCGAAAATTCCGTTCTAAACTTAAGGGGGTGCCCGGTAATTCTGGGCACACTGTATACTCTGTATAGGTATGAGCTTTAAATATCGATGAATAACGGAAAAAAATAATGAACCAGTAAATCCTCCCCATCACGGCAGTGTAATGTGCATATATTACATATCTTCACAATTTTAAAATAATTCGCGTTACTAGTGAATGATTTTCTTTCTTTCTTCGTATAATATTTGGTGTGTATTTTGATTAGTGAAAATAATTGTACTTTTCTTTACATTTTACAAATATTTTTTCTTTAATTTTTTATCATCTTTATATGTATAATATATTTCGTTTATAATATATACAAATCTCATTTGTAGTAATTGTTATTAAATTTGTGTTGTTTTCTTTTAAAAGTCTCTAGTTTGTGCTTCATTATACATAGCTATGAGTTGACCCAATGCACTACTATGAAAACACGTGGACGTGTCTAAATTGCGTATGAAATAAAAGCGAACACATAAAATGGCCCAGACTTATAATTAAAATATTGCAATAATTTTATATATTTGAATTAAGACAGTAAGGAAAGAACGATCCTGTGTTAGTTTACATTTTTGATTGAATTCAGATCGCATCAACGATTATGAGAATTTCAAAACGTTCCTTAATTTAAGGACGGTTTCAGTGTCGCATCAACGATGATCTAAAATGTTTATGTTTGACTGGATTTATAGAGAACAAAACGTTCCTTAATTTAAGGACGGTTTCAGTGTCGCATCAACGATGATCTAAAATGTTTATGGTGTTTGACTGAATCTATAGAAAATTTCAAAACATTCCTTAATTTAAGGACAGTTATTTTCAAATATGACACGATAAGAAGTCAGAACATTTTTGTTTTTACTCAAATTCAATGCATGGGGGTATGTTCCAAAATGAAACATTGCTCCAACACTGTAGGGTATGTTCCAAAATGAAACATTGCTCCAACACTGTAGGGTATGTTCCAAAATGATACATTGCTCCAACACTGTAGGGTATGTTCCAAAATGATACATTGCTCTAACACTGTATATTTCAGCAATTGAATCAGTTGATTTTAGTTACACCAATGGTTTATATTGACACAAATTAGTCTCTTATGAAATATAATGAATTGCTCTAACACTGTATATTTCAGCAATTAAATCAGTTGATTTTAGTTACACCAATGGTTATTGATACAAATTAGTCTCTTATGAAATATAAATTGCTCTAACACTGTATATTTCAGCAATTGAATCTGTTGATTTTAGTTACACCAATGATTTATATTGATACAAATTAGTCTCTTATGAAATATAATGAATTGCTCTAACACTGTATATTTCAGCAACTGAATCAGTTGATTTTAGTTACACCAATGGTTTATATTGATACAAATTAGTTTCTTATGAAATATAATGAAATGCAGTTTTAATTTTGGTTTCATTTAACATTTAAAAAAATGCAACACAATGGAAATGTAGTTTTGCTCTACAATCTTAAAAAGCGTCGTCCTTCTCAACCGAGAATGGCTCCGTCACCGGAGTGATGCCACAGTCGTAAATGATCACATCCACAACAGGTTTGTCTCGACCGTCGGTACTTGTAGATTCAATCTTTTTGATAACTTTCTGAAATACAAAACATCATCGGGTTAATAAAATTGACAAATGCATACGAGCCTTCCGTATACTCAAGTACTAAGGCGAAAATTGGAAACAATGTAGAACCTTCGTAATCTATATTTGTAGACGAGTGTCCTATAGAGCATTGTTTCCCAACTTCTTTTCTCCACGGAACCTTTTTCAAAAATTGAAACATTTGCGGAACCTTTAATTTTTTAACCCCCCCCCCTCTCCTTGTCAATGTACTTTCTTACCCGTGCATTTTTATGACTTCCAGCTCTTCATTCTCCTTTACGTCTCATTTAGAACACCCAAATAGCCTTTGAATATAATATAGCCTTTGACTACAAAAAAAGGAGTACGTAAATAAGTAACTCGTAGGCCTAAAAACCGGTTTTGCACAGAGCCTAATGTCACCGCGATCTTGTTTATCTTAGGTATGCGTGTTTTCACCGTATCTGAACCTAATGCATACCTATCTGGCTTTACCTTTTTTCCTTGGTTCATGGAACTGTTTTATATTCATCCAAAGTCCATTTTACGTTCTTTAAATTTTTCATTTAGGATCCTCAGTAATTGAGTTCAAAACATCATTTTATCTAGTGTAAAATTATACTTCTCAAATTTTCTCGCGGAACCCTTGGCATCAACTCACGGAACCTCTTGGTTCCTCGGAACACCAGTTGGGAAACACTGCTATAGAGTATGTAAAGACCAGTCATCTAAGACATCGAAGGTAGAAAAAAATGGCGTAGTTCTGATTTTTTAATATGTTGTTCGGATACATGAGAGGAGTGTAAAACTAAGTTCGTTATTTCAAAAGACCTGTCTGTGCTCGCTGCGCGGTAGTCGAAACGAAAACTAAGGAGACTACAACTTCTTATCCCATGACTTCCCCCTAGGATGACCATTGGAGCAGATATTTACCTTAAAATGTGCCTCATAAAGTGAATTTTTGTGATTTTTCGAAAAAATCGACAATTTTCGAAGTGTTATATCTCGCGATTTGTTAAGGCCACAGAGTTGCGATTGGACTCAAATTGTTGCAAATTTTATTTACTCTACATAAAGATAGTAGAATAACTATTTCCGTACGATTCACGGTTTTCGATATTTTTCGAAAATCTGAAAAAAGTCCGAAAAAATCGAACGTTTTCGACCACCGCGCAACGAGCACAGGTCTTTCAAAATAGCAAACTTAGATTCACAC
Source organism: Pachypsylla venusta (assembly GCA_012654025.1). NCBI lineage: Eukaryota > Metazoa > Arthropoda > Insecta > Hemiptera > Aphalaridae > Pachypsylla > Pachypsylla venusta. The sequence goes on from CM022875.1 coordinate 2,483,082, forward strand.
TCCTCTCATGTATCCCAACAACATATTAAACAATCAGAACTACGCCATTTTTTCCTACCTTAGCCTTTTTTTATGTTTTAGATGACTGGTTTACTAATGATTTTCTAATAGAAATATCCATGCCCAGTATTATAACTGTGAGGGTGGTTACACCAGCTGAGGCAGACTTTTCTCATTAATTGTTATTTGACAATTGAAAATAAAGCTCTTAAGTTAATGTGGTTGAAAATGCATTGATTTTATTGACCTCACCTATTATTATTTTCCACATAAGTATATCTACTATGCTCACTCAGAATTAGAAAGTTGACACACACAATGTATATTGTGTATATAAAAAATCACTATTAACACTGCACAATCTGAAAGTAGAGTGTTCTGTGATTGGAAAATCGCCTCAGAAAGACTTAGAAATAACAAGAAATATATTTCTTTCGGTGTGTAAGAACCCTAAATGTTGGGCGTATTTTAATCGATCACTGAAAATGATCAACTAAGAAGAAAAAAAGAAAATACGTACTCCACCGCCAATGATTTTTCCGAAAACGACATGTCGTCCATCCAACCAAGATGTTTTCTTCGTGGTAATGAAAAATTGAGACCCATTGGTATCAGGTCCAGCATTTGCCATTGAAAGCCATCCAGCTCCGTAATGACTCAGTTTAAAGTTCTCGTCTGCGAATTTTCCGTTTTTATCTTCGTAAATACTTTTACCTGAAACGTTTTGAAAAATAAAAATCTGTATAATAAAAGTGAATGTTTGTTTGATTGTTTGTTCGCTTATAACTTACGAACTACAGCTCGGAATTGCACGAAACTACTTGGCACACTTATTTGTTTTTACTCGGGGAAGGTTATAGACACGGTATTGTCCGGCCATTTCAGTTAGGTCGATTTTCCAATTTTTTGCTAAAATTTTCCGAATTTTGGCCAATATCTTAAGATTTGTCGCGACAACATATCAACTCAAAGCGAGAAAGTTTTAGGTAACATCTTTATCCTTCATTTAGGACATACTTTGCATAATTGTGACTAGCCATTCGAGGGTTACAAGTTCGAATCCGGGATCTGGTACAATAAAATTTTGACAATACTCATTGTTTGGCCAAAACGGTAAGAGATATAGAAAAAATCATGGGAATTAACCCCCCAAAACCATAGCCTGAGACCCCAGAAGAATTATCACAGTTAAAAAATATACAACCGTTTTCGAGTTACGGCCGATTTTGTATGGTAAATCATAGAATACTATAAGAAACGGTAATAGATATAGAACATTTGATAGGAATAGATTCCTCCTCCCCCCCCCCCAAAAGCCCAGAAAAAATATCAGAGTTGAAAGCCCTCCAATCGTTTTGGAGTTACTGGGTCGCAGACCCAGCCTAAACTCAGCAGACACGCATTTTATTTTTTTTGGAACCTAAACCAATACTACTCCTAACACGTTCTATACGGCTTAACAACGAGTTACTACTCCCCATGGTCTACATGTAGGTTAACAAACGTGTATGTAATATGTAATCTATGTGTATGCTCTGATCGCGTTTAAACGGTTGTACGACGATTATTATTAATGAAGAGTCAGATTTATTATCATTTTTTTCTCTCATCTTCTCGAAACGAAGTTCGGGTACTCAGCTAGTTCTAAATAAAAATCGGGCAAGAGGAATTTATTCGTACGAGCATGGAGAAGGAAGGTTCCATATGTAAACATCATTTGTTTATTCATGGTATCGGGGTTGAGCGCACCAATTCACAATCTGTCTAAGATTCAACTGAATACTGTTACCATTTCTGACTTGCCTTGTGACGGACCAGATAAGATTTCATTTTTATGTGTTTTTTTCACCGACCGAAGTGAGGTCTAGTTTTATCTTCACGATTTTACTTTAAAAGGTTGTCCGTTCGTTTCAACTCTTGAACGCTTCATCCAATTTTTATGAAACTGGGTATGAACATTCAAAATATTCATTGATTAGCTGATTCTTTTTTGGTCCTATTCGCCTATTGGGTCACCCGGGGTCGCATGAACACCCATTATTTGAGTGAGCTCTATAGTGCACAAACCTTCTAGTATTGTTCTTTGGGACTAATAACATACAATAGGAGAAAGTGGCAAAAAATTATTTCTTGTAACTGTAAGATGGTTACCAATATATTTCTTTTTTATTTGTTGTCGTGGTCACTTTATCTCGAATGGGTCCGAGAAATTAGACTGTTCTACATAAAATTACTTATAATAATATATATAACATGCCTATATACAGGGTGTCTACCAGACTGGAATTGTCAGGGAATTTTAGGAGACTGGAAATGTCAGGGAATTTAGGAAAAAATGCCGAAAAAACGACAAAAGTCAGGGAATTTTTCAAATTGAGTTTTTTTTTATCTCAATGGCCAATTTTATACGTGAACATGCTTTTCCTGAAAAATTTTGCCTGCGGCGCTTATTATCGTTTTCCTCTAAAATTTTGGTATACATGTTTAGGGTATGAAGGAAATTTGCTGTATAGTTTTTGGGGTCCCTGGGCCCCAATATTGTGTTTTTTGAAGTCAGATGGGGGAGACAAAATCTTGAAAAAGTACACTGGAAAATCTGGAAAAGTAGACTGAAAAACCTGGAAAAGTCAGGGAATTTCACTTTGACGATTTGGTAGACACCATGATTTAGTATGTATAGGGATTAATGCAGGATATTATCTACCCTTAGACTTATTATCGTGTCATTTAAAACAAACCTCCAGTTCCATCTCCTTTTGTGAAATCGCCTCCTTGGATCATGAAATCTTTGATAACTCTATGGAATTTACTGCCTTTGTATCCTTCTCCTTCTTTTCTCTTGGCAAGTTCAACGAAGTTCTTCACAGTTTTTGGAACTGTACTTCCAAATAAACCTATTTCTACTTTTTCATCTTGAATATGATCACCTATTTTTATTTGAAACCATACCTGAGGGAGAGATAAAAACAGAATCCTCATTTTGTCAAATTCAAGTTTTACCAAAAATATCCATTCTATCCATGCAAAAAAAAAATCTCTTTAGTGTAGGTCAACTTCAAAATTCTAGAAAATTTCGTTAAAATCACATATCGCATGAACGACCCACTTTTTAAGTCAAATATCTTAGATCTTGTTAGTTTAAAATTTGACCAAAGTTTCATGATTTTAAGGGGAATAATATATTTATGTCATTAAGACCTTGACGAATCCCTTAAGGTCAATCCAATACCATGCAACTTTGGTCAATAAAATTTCCCTATCTACAACAGGATCCAAGATTGACGAATCCCTTAAGGTCAATCCAATACCATGCAACTTTGGTCAATAAAATTTCCCTATCTACAACAGGATCCAAGATTGACGAATCACTTAAGGTCAACCCAATACCATGCAACTTTGGTCAATAAAATTTCCCTATCTACAACAGGATCCAAGATTGACGAATCACTTAAGGTCAACCCAATACCATGCAACTTTGATCAATAAAATTTCCCTATCTACAACAGGATCCAAGATTGACGAATCACTTAAGGTCAACCCAATAACAGGGTCCAACATATTTGACTTTGCTACTTCTCATTCTGAAATTTATTTCTCTGTACGCACAAAAGCGGACAGAGAAATAAATAATAATAATAACAACAACGATCTAAATTTGTGTTAACGTAAGAAACGTTTTCACATTGATAGAAAATAATTTATTTTCAGAAAATTCCGTCATTATTCAACTTAGTTGTTGTTGTTGTTAACGTTCTCTGACTGTGCCTGTAGGCAAAGAAAGGCGGCCTCTCCAACATCTGTCCATAATGCTGACGGCTCTAGATTAGCTGGGTTTGATGGATAGTTGCTGGCTGCTCATGATTTACATCATGAGCAGCCAGCATACATAGACGACAACGATCAGATACCTCAGGGTTTAGCAAGGATTTATATAGCAACTCTTTGAGGAAGCATCTGCAGCAGCTCGACTGGGTCCAACGGAGGAAAAACACAGTGACTGTCGTCGGAACGGTGTTGATGGTCTTAGGTCATGCCCGAGGGCACGGGTAGCCCCGGTACGAAGAACCAACCATCTTAGTGGCCATTTAACTTAGTAATAGGGTTTCATGCCGAACCACAATGATAAATTAACAGAGCTAATTAGATCGGTCAGAAAAGGAAAGATTTGTTCCTCTATGTTGGAAAGACAAGATGTGAGATGGAAATTTTCATTACTGACGAATTTTATTTTGACCTACTACAAAGGAAAAAACTTCAAAGGGTGATGAGTTCCCAGTTGCACTTCAGGTGATCAACACTTAAAAGAGCAAGATGACGATCGAAAAAAATACCTCCGTAATGGTATACTCAATAATCTTTCAGGAAGTGTGCTTCTATCATCAAGATCATGCGATCCTATGATACTAAGAGACAAAGAATGTTCTTGCGCATCAAATGCTGACGTCACATGAGCCGAGCTGCTTGTGTTTACACATTTAAATGTTGATCATTTCGAAATTTGGGAATGATAGAATGTTCAAAGATGTTTTTTTATGCAGTATCACTGGCGACAAAGAGGACCATGCTCAAACTAGATCAATATTGATGAATCAAATATAAATGCACCGGTAAAACTTCCGAATCGCGGCTTTTTGGAAAAATTAAGTTTTTTTTTTTTTTTTTTTTTTAATTTTTTTTNTTTTTTTTTTGAAAATGACTTGAAATGGTCTATTTTCAAGAAACTTTAACGAATTTTTCCGGCGCGAGGTGTTTTGCGCTGTTTTTTAACGAGTCCTTTATGGACCCATAAATCGAGGCATGGCCGATCAAAACGTTTCCTAACCTCTCTGGGGATGCGTTAAGATGAACGTCCCCCCCCCCAGAGAGGTTAGGAAACGTTTTGATCGGCCATGCCTCGATTTATGGGTCCATCAAAGTTTTGACTAGTGGGTAAAACTTTTTTTTTTGTACAACGCAAAACACCTCGCGCCCGAAAAAATCGTTAACGTTTCTTGAAAATAGGCCATTTCAAGTCATTTTCAATAAGTTATTGAAAAAGCGCCGATTCGGAAGTTTTACCAATGCAACTTTGAAATCTATCTGCCGGAATTTCTTTCTTTTTGAATGCAGAATTATTATGGGAGGAGGAAGAATCAATTTAAATGCATGTGCCAGCAAGATCTAGCAGACAAACATTTCCCGATTCTCCTTAGTGGTCAATGAGACGTCATTTTTGATTCGGATAAACGATTAAGGAGTTTTCCCGTACCATGGAGGTATTTTGCCAAGACACATGGATGAGATGACAGAAAAAAAAATCAATGGACACACTCACGTCCACGAAAACGTGAAAATAACTTACGATGTCCGTCACTTTGGGACCTTTGGGTTTTTCTATAGCATTGATGGACACGAACAGCAATGTCACGATGAGTGCAGCAAGACCGCAAGTTCTTCTCGTCACAAACGGCTTCATTTTTCTAATGACTAGTTTTAGTAACTCAATAATGAATTTATTTCTCAAACTTCAAATGTTATCTCGTCATCAAACAATGGAAAAAGGAACTGATAAAATGCCAACTCGTCGAATCCGGAAGCGGATAGGAGGAAACAGGAAACAATGAAACAAAAACAAGTCAAATGCAGTGTTGCCAGGTCGTTTTCGTCAAAATTCCCTACAGAGGCCTTGATTTCTCCCAACATTTCCCTACGCTAAAAAACTTTCTCCCTACAGTTTCCCTACGCTAAAAATGTTAATTTTTACAAGTTTATGGTGAGAAAATTAGTAGGTACCTGTAAATCGAATTTTATTTCTTTGAACAATGGATTAATCCAAATCACTTCGCATTTTATTTCGTTGGAACAGCTGATTGTTCCTTTTTTTATTTACCAATTTGGCCACTAGAGGCAGCGTTCTCACCTCAAAAGATGAGTCCAGGGAAGGATTGTCTGGCAACCCTTCTCAAAAAATTTAGTTTTTTTTTTTTTTTTTAAAAAAAAACCTTTATTGGCCGTCATGGATCCATTTTGGACGGTTGTACATACGAAATACAGGCGTGGTAGTAAAAACGTCTCCTAACCCCTCTAATTGGGTTAAAATTGGTAACAAAATTTGGCCAGACACTCCTCCCCGGTTTCAGAACCCTCAATGTGTCAGAATTGAGGTTAGACTCTACAAAACTAAACAGAGGGAATAATTCAAAACAACAAACATGAATCGGAACAGCCAATCAGAATGGGAACAAAAGTAAAGAACAAAATGGCGGATTTGGGAACCAAGAAATACTTTGGTCACAATTGTTCCAATTGGGTCACATTGTTCCAAGAAATAAAATTCTATTGTAGTAGTCTCCTAGTGATGATTTCTTAGAGATAAACATGATGACAGATTTAAATATAAGAGATTTGGGTTCGATTCCCAAAAGGGATCATAAAATTTGGCCATCTCTGTCGGATTTTGGGTACCTACATTAGATATAACATGCAGAAATAAAAATTCTTAGAAATCATTGTGAAAAGTGAAATTTAAAATGAAAATTATCACGAGTCATGAGACAATTAGTCAAGTCAAAACTAAAACGAAGAAAAGAGAAAAAAAAAAAATAAACGAAAAATTAATAATTCCCGCGGTATTTTCACATCGATTCACAAAATATCGATTAGTGGTATTTTATTATCTGATCTGATTAATTGTCAACATTCAATTTTGGGTGATTTTTACAGAAAATTGAAACTTCCTACAAAAAGTTTGGACGAATTATTTATTCAATTTTCTCTAGAATGAACGAAAAATGCGAATTAACTGCAAAAATAGTAAAATCTTTAAATTTCCCTACGTTTTGTCCTTTTTTCCCTCTCTCCTTACGGACCCCTAATTCTCCCTACGCGTAGGGAAATTCCCTACGACCTGGTAACACTGGTCAAATGAGAGTCACAAATTTAATCACAATACAAATATTACAAATAGCGACTTTTTCTTTTATTTACTTTACTTTTTTTTTACTTGGGCAGTCGTTTTGAAGCACTCGCGCGCTAGCTCCAGATAGCACGTTATACAGGGTGCGGCAATTAGTTCTCCCACTTTTAAAAAAATCGTGTTTTTTTAAAAAAGTGAATCCATTATGGCCACCCAGAGGGCGTTCCGCACAAGGTATGGTTTGCACTACACGGATCCAGTTCCTGATCAAAAAACAATTTTGAGTTGGTTTCACAGCTTTAGGATCACATCATCAGCTTTAGGCTGTATGGGGCTACGGCCTATGTTCCCCGGTCACGTGATCTCCTTATGGCATCACATTTCGTCGTGGGCCCCTCGCTCGCCGGATTTGAGTCCCTGTGACTCCTTCCTGTGGGGTTACTTCAAGGCTGATGTCTTCAAACATCGCCCTGGGATTCAAAGGTCCCAGGGCGATGTTTGAAGACATCAGCCTTGAAGTAACCCCACAGGAAGGAGTCACAGGGACTCAAATCCGGCGAGCGAGGGGCCCACGACGAAATCTTTTAAATGTGGGAGAACTAATTGCCGCACCCTGTGTTTATATTGTGCAGCATTCAACTGGAGTAGGGCCGTAGATGGAAAAATCTGACTCGGTTGAAAAAACTGAAGAGTCCGGAGTCCCTGTAATTTTTTTCCCCTACTCAATTAATGTCCTGGACGACTGTAATGTCTGGGTTCGGGAGGAATTGGACTATCCTAGAGCCCTAAACTGAGAGTTATGTTATGAACACTCGCGCGAGTTCAGGTGTATAAAGTGAGTAAATCGAGTTAAGTGGTTGTGAATCTATTTCACTCATACATGGATTGTGTTTCATAAGATCAAAGATCATAAAATTATAGAATTATACTCCAAAGGAATGCTGTACAAAATAAATACTCGTGCTAGTTATCGCGATTTTTTAATAACTGCCGCACTAATTGAATAAAAAGTTAAAAATGGTGAAATTTTTTTTGTGACGTGTTTCATGAGAAGTCTGGAATCGGGGAGGAGTGTCTGGCAAGCCTTTGAATTAATTTTAACTAATTTTAACACAATTAGAGAGGTTTGGAAACGTTTATACGGCCATGCCTCTATTGCGTATGTACAACCGTTCAACATGGAACATGGACCCATGACGGATAACGCCAATAAAAAAGCGAGTTTTTTTAAAAAAAATTTTTTTAAAAACAAATTTGTTGTCAGACACTCCTCCCCAGTTTCAGATCCATCTATTTCCCTATGCAACCAACGTTGCCACGCTCATAAATATAAGCCGGTAAACTGGGGAGAACCGTAGGGTCCCATAGTTGTGGGATTTTTGTCGCGTGCGGCGTGACACATCGCAGGAAAAATCCCGCCAACCATATTTTTATTTTTTCCACTTCTCTTTTGTTTTGTTTTTAACTTTTTATGAATTTTATGTTTACTTGTTTTTACTTGTTAGCTTTATTGACATATTTAACCCCCCTCGACAGGTTAGGAAACGTTTTTACGGCCATGCCTTTATTGCTTGAGCAAAAAAATTTTCCCCAAACGCGAAAAATATTTTGAACGTGGGATTTTTCCCTTGTTCGATGACCCTACGGTTCTTCCCTAAGTCGGACCCCCCGTTAAACTCTGGTGCAACTCGAGTCTGACTTTAAGGGTAGATTAAAAAAAAAAAAAATGCGAAGAATGGCCGAACGTAACTTGTAGTTATTCCAAGTTGGTCATAAGTATATTCTTATTTTTCCCCTGAGTCCAAGGGCGTAGCCAGCATAACGTGGTATGATCGTTGGCTCTCACATTGTTTACATTATCTCTCTGTGAAACAAGATGGGTTCAACGCCACGATGCTGTTATGGTATAAGTACCTCTTGCCCAGCCCTCCCCCCCGAAAAAAAATCCTGTGTACGCCCCTGATACCTACCTACCTTTTTTTAGTACTTTGAGAGGAGGCCCTATTGGGATCAACTTAGAAATGCTATACCTTTACTCATGCACCACCCATTTTGTAGGTAATAGGTACATTATTATTTGTCCAGAGGAATGTAGCCATCGAGGCAAGCAAACCAGGTGACGGTCTTAATCCTACATTAGGTGATGGTCCTTATCGGGTGTAAATACAGGTTTGGTGTTAGGAAGGGCATCCAGCCTTTAAAAAACTCTGCTTCAAATTATATGTTCTATACAATTAGAGTACCTGCGGACAGCCGTATGCTTACTTATCTTATCGCATAGCACATATTTATGTTCGCATATATGCAAGGAAATACATATGCACTGGTTCTTATGGGAGTGTGCTGATTGCTGTATCTGTGGACTTCCATAAGAACATGTGTACCTATTTGTTTTTTCCTTGCCCATCTAAATAATGTGTGATAGGCTATAATATAAGTAAGTAAGCATCTGTCTGAGAGCACCCTTATATAAATAATGTGTGATATGCTATAATATAAGTAAGTAAGCATCTGTCTGAGAGCAACCTTACCTATATAAACAATGTGTGATATGCTATAATATAAGTAAGTAAGCATCTGTCTGACAGCACCCTTACCTATATAAACAATGTGTGATATGCTATAATATAAGTAAGTAAGCATCTGTCTGAGAGCACCCTTACCTATATAAACAATGTGTGATATGCTATACTATAAGTAAGTAAGCATCTGTCTGAGAGCACCCTTACCTATATAAACAATGTGTGATATGCTATAATATAAATAAGTAAGCATCTGTCTGAGAGCACCCTTACCTATATAAACAATGTGTGATATGCTATAATATAAGTAAGTAAGCATCTGTCTGAGAGCAACCTTACCTATATAAACAATGTGTGATATATGCTATAATATAAGTAAGTAAGCATCTCTCTGAGAGCACCCTTATATTTGACATACCTACCAAATTTGAAGTCTCTGGCTCTTACCATTCTCTTTTTAGACAGGATTAATGAAAACCGCTTTAAAGCGGTAAAAACCGCCAGCGGAATATTTGATTGAACCCAAACGTTTCAAGCCTAGGTGAGACCCCAAATATGACATACGTACAAAATTTCAAATCCCTACCTCTTATGTACCTATAAGGGGTTATCTGTTACAATACCACAGCCCAAACAGTTGCAGATTTTAGGCGATTTAATGTAATAGAAATTAACAAAAGTTTAATGGGTGGGACGTGTTGGGAGTATGATTGGCTTAGGTATTAAAAAAAAAAAAAAAATGCGTTTGAGGTCAACACAGGTTGTGAAAATTTTAATATTCTATTTGCAACCCAATTCTCCGTTCCACAGTAATCCATATATTGTACTAGCTGATCCGACGAACTTCGGTATAGTTAGTTGTAAGTTGGACTTGGCTTCGCTGACATAATGGTATTGAAGTGGTTGTTCCGACTCATAACCCAATACTACTCCCAACACGTTTTACGCAGATTAACAACCCGTTATTATTCCCCATGTTCTACATAGGTTAACAATCGTGTAGGTAATATGTAATCTATGTGTGGTATGCTCTAATCGCGTTAAAACGGGTGTACCTCGATGATATGAAACTAACGTAAAAGTCAGATTTATTCTCATTTTTCCTCCATTTTTCTCGAAACGAAGTTCGTCGGGTCGGCTAGTAAATATATAGTATTGTAATCGTGCAGAAAATTTGGAAATTTTTTATCCTAAAATATCGCCTGACCGGAACCCGAAACCCAAAATAAAGATCAAATAATATATGTAATTTTTGTGAAGTTTGGAAATATTTTGAGCCATATGGTCGGAAAAACTGATATGTCCAACAACGTGGGACGTACCACGTATGACGCACGCACGGAATCATGTGCAGAGCTGTAGAAGTCAAATGTCCGATGACGCTATTTAGCGGATCTTTTTGCAATTTTTTTCTGAGCAAACTAAAAGAGATAACGAAAAATGATCGAGAATAGACCCACCCCAAAATAGTATATAGGGGCCCCATAAATATAAAATTTGAAAATTTCCGGTTTCTATCCGATTTATGGACAGTTTTCACCACCAAAAAATCGGAATTGAGAAGTACCACTTCGAAATAATATATTTTTTTTAAAAAAAAACATCAGCAGCAAAATCAACAACAACAAAAACAACAACAGTAGCAGCAACAACATCAACAACAACAAAAATAACGCCAGAAGCAGATTTAACAACAACAACATCAACAAAAACAACATTATCAACAAACAAAAACAACAACAGCAACAAAAACAAGAACAGCAGCAAAAACAACATCACCTTCCATGATAATCATTTTCAGGTGTTATTCCTGGCTTGGCTGTCAATGCTTCGGACCCCCCGCCCCCCCCNCTCCCGAAAAAAAAATCTTGGTTACGGCCCCGTACATACCAATTAGTGAACAAAAGGTACATCCTAAAAATAGTAGGTAGGTATATTTTTAAAAATACAAAAAGAAATAGCTAGAAAATGAAATTTGTCCTTACGTTAGAATAGCACACGGGGAAGGAAAATCAGTTTATTAGCAGGAGCGAGAAGACGCGAATTAAACTATTAGAACTTGTAGGGGGAAACTCGGGGAATGTTTGTTTGTGAAACTCAGGCCTGGCCCATATTCAGTAGTCGAAAGATTGTAATTTTGTAATATTAAATTCATTAAATATTAAAGAACACAAACCGCTTAACTATTCCAAGATAGAACCCGAAAAGGCACACGTCGAATTCTTAATAAAAAACTTTGCCAATGTGACACATAGGTTTATTATTTTTCTGGCAAAAAAATACCCCCCCCCAAAAAAAAAATTGAGGGGGGGTTCTCGTGACGATTTCAAATCTGGGGCGTAATTAGAACCTAAATTTGACATACCTACTAATTTTGAAGTCTCTGGCTGTTACCATTCTCTTTTTAGACAGGATTAATGAAAATCGCTTTAAAGCGGTAAAAACCGCCAGCGGTATATTTGATTGGACCCAAGTCTAGGATTTTGTTTAATTATTTTGTTCCTACGGTAATATCACTGTGTAACGTTTATCTCTTTGCTATTTGAGGAGGTCTCCACAATTTTGGTTAATTATTTTGTTCCTAAGCTAATATCACTGTGTAACGTTTATCTCTTTGCCATTTGAGGAGGTCTCCACAATTTTGGTTAATTATTTTGTTCCTAAGGTAATAACACTGTGTAACGTTTATCTCTTTGCCATTTGAGGAGGTTTCCCCAATTTTCGTTCATTATTTTGTTCCTAAGGTAATAACACTGTGTAACGTTTATCTCTTTGCCATTTGAGGAGGTCTCCACAATTTTCGTTGATTATTTTTTCCTAAGGTAATATCACTGTGTAACGTTTATCTCTTTGCCATTTGAGGAGGTTTCCACAATTTTCGTTCATTATTTTTTCCTAAGGTAATAACACTGTGTAACGTTTATCTCTTTGCCATTTGAGGAGGTCTCCACAATTTTGCTTCATTATTTTGTTCCTAAGGTAATATCACTGTGTAACTTTTATCTCTTTGTCATTTGAGGAGGTCTCCACAATTTTGGTTAATTATGAACACTTATCTCTTTGCCATTTGAGGAGGTCTCCACAATTTTGGTTCATTATTTTGTTCCTAAGGTAATATCACTGTGTAACGTTTATGTCTTTGCCATTTGAGGAGGTCTCCACAATTTTCGTTCATTATTTTTTCCTAAGGTAATAACACTGTGTAACGTTTATCTCTTTGCCATTTGAGGAGGTCTCCACAATTTTCGTTCATTATTTTTTCCTAAGGTAATATCACTGTGTAACGTTTATCCCTTTGCCATTTGAGGAGGTCTCCACAATTTTGGTTAATTATTTTGTTCCTAAGGTAATATCACTGTGTAAAGTTTATCTCTTTGACATTTTAGGACACACAGTGTTATTACCTTAGGAAAATGCAACACCAAACCACGTAAATCCGAGCCTGGGTCGCCGCTTGAACAAATAACACAAAAGTTAAACAGAATTCGTCTCGTTAGTGAAATAGAATTAAAGCATCTTTACACAACTAATAAAATTCTCTCTTAACAGAAAACAAACTTATTTTATTAATCCGCTTCCCTCCTTGCTTCCTAATCCCCCTTTTCCTTATTCTCTACCTTTGCAAACAAAAACTCGTAAGCTTACAAAACGCCTGAATCATGTTTTTTATCATATTGAGGAGTACGGAACGTTTCGCCCCCGCCAATATAAATACAATGATGGTTGCCTAAGTGATACTTCACGTCACAGAGTGCACTTTTCAGGACTCAACGGTATACAATTATGTGAAAAAAACCAAAATATGTGCAGTGAGTTTGGTTGAAAATTTCTTTTAGATGATGAGTTAAAATGCGCCACATTCTGACCTGTCCATTAAATAGCCGCCTCAGGCGCTCACTGTCATATGAAATTTCACTGGCTGATGATGAACAAGGTGTAACTACCTTGTTCTGATACCTTAAATTGGCTAAACTGTTCGATAAAATTTAATAACTTTTTTGAGAAATCGGCGCGAAGGACATAGCTTTAGGTATTAGTTAAAGCGCCTAATGCAAAAAAAAAAAAAAAAAAAAAAAAAAAAAAAAAAAAAAAAAAAAAAAAAAAAAAAAAAAAAAAANCGAAAAAAAAAATCACCCCCCTCAAAATTTGATATTATACGTTTCAAGGTACGTAGAATCCAAAAATCGAATATAAAAAAAATCCGTTTGTTCGCCGTGATGTGCACTTTTGCCACTTAGCGTTGACCGATTTGGATGAAATTTCGTATATAGGTCCCACCTGTGCTCTAATTTTGGGTGCAATCGAATACACCCTTGGCGATTTTTGACGCTTTTTGGCGGTTTTCACTATTGCTGTCTAAAAGGAGAATGGTAAGAGCTAGAGATTTGAAATTTTGTATGTATTCAATTTGGGGTCTCCGCTAGATCCGAAACTTTTGGGTTCAATGCAATCAAAGATACCGCTGGCGGTTTTTACTGCTTTAAAGCGGTTTTTATTAATCCTGTCTAAAAAGAGAATGGTAAGAGCCAGAGGCTTCAAATTTGGTAGGTATGTCAAATTTAGGTTCTAATTACGACCCAGATTTGGAATCGTCACATGACGCCCCCTCAATTTTTTTTGGGGGGGGGTACTAACCAATTTGCACTGTTTCCGGTCTCCTTTAATTTTTGAACGTCGTCGGTGTGACAACCACAAAATGAGCCAAATCTCCCGAACTAATTTTCATCGGAAATGTCTTATTTGGGTTGCATTTTGTGGTAGGGCGAGCCTATTGATGGTAAAAGAGTACCCCCCTTGCCCTCCTTACTGGGCCGTACCCAATATTTTTTTCGGGGGGAGGGGGGTAGAAGGATTCACAGCCAAGCCAGAACTAACACCTGAAAATGATTATCATGGAAGGTGATGTTGTTTTTGTTCTTGTTTTGGTTGTTGATGTTGTTGTTCTTGTTTTTGCTGCTGTTGTTGTTGATGATGTTGTTGTTGGTGGGGGGGGGGNGGTGGGGGGGGCAGAAGGATTGACAGCCAAGCAAGGAGTAACACCTGAAAATGATTATCATGGAAGGTGATGTTGTTTTTGTTGTTGTTCTTGTTTTTGTTGTTGATGTTGTTGTTGCTGTTGTTGTTCTTGTTTTGCTGCTGCTGTTGTTGATGATGTTGTTGTTGTTGTTGGTGGGGGGGGGGGGGGGNTGTTCTTGTTGTTGATGTTGATGTTGTTGTTGCTGTTGTTGTTATTGTTTTGCTGCTGCTGTTGTTGTTGTTGGTGGTGGGGGGGAGGGCAGAAGGATTGACAGCCAAGCAAGGACTAACACCTGAGAATGATGATCATGGAAGGTGATGTTTTTCCTGTTGTTGATGTTGTTGTTCTTGTTTTGCTGCTGCTGTTGTTGTTGATGTTGTTGTTGTTGGTGGGGGGGGCAGAAGGATTGACAGCCAAGCAAGGACTAACACCTGAGAATGATGATCATGGAAGGTGATGTTTTTCTTGTTGTTGATGTTGTTGTTCTTGTTGTTGCTGTTATTGTTTTTGTTGTTGTTGTTGTTGTTATTTTTGTTGTTCTTGTTTTTGCTGCTGTTGTTGTTTTTGTTGTTGCTGTTGTTGTTGTTGATGATGTTGTTGTTGTTGTTGCTGCTGTAGTTGTTGTTCATGTTGTTGATGAGGTTGTTGTTATTGTTGGTGGTGGTGATAACGAGTTACACCTTACAATATTATATAAGTCATGCATACAAAAAATGAAATTTCGGCGGGGGNGGGGGTTCATTTGATAAATGAAATATCACTATTTTTTCTGCGGTATTAACCCCAGGATAACTTTGTACCCCCCCACCCCACCCCTTGGCAATGCTAGGGTTAATAGGTAAGTATAGAAGGTGGAAACAGAATTGGAAAAAGGGGTGCTTAGCCTAAAATTCTAAAAGAAAGTGGATTTATTCAAACAGTTTGGGGAAGAAAGGCCAAACAATTGTCAAAAAAATTAATTACCAAGATCGGATAAGTTGGTTTAAAATAGTTTAATTATTACAGAATGTTGTAAGCTAGGTATCATAGGCATGAAATGGAAACCATGTCAGATGAATGGATAAGAGAATGCGCGGATATAGGGAAGGGCCCGGGGGGGGCACGTGCCCCCCCAGTTTTTTTTAAGCGGGCGAAGTTTCTCAAATTTTATTATACCTAATCACGTATTTTTTTAAAAAAAAAAATCAAATAAATGGTGATCCGCTGTGTCTTTTATCCCGTTGACAGGGGAGGACGCACGGGCCCCTAGATAATTCCCAATTCTGAGACTAAATAGAAATACGTAAATAAAAAATTGTCAAAAATTCTGTCATCCGTCATGGCACTTTTTTTCGTCATCCACCTTATAAAATCGCTTATCACCCTTATGAAAGGTATTTGTGGTAAGCTGTACAGCTTTTAACAAATCAGGTATCGTATCTCGATAAACATAGCATTAAAAATTACTGCCCAGTACTCGAACCCCCGGTCTCTAGGTTACGAGTCTCTTCCCCTCCACATTATCTATTAGGTACATTGTGCGATTGTGCCTCCCCAAAACAAGAGGGCTATATTCGCTCATGTATGTACGAGTAGATAGGTATATCAGAATAACTTTTGAACGCTTGTCCGATTCTGATAAAACTCATTTTATTCTAATACCGAAGACATTACAGCATTACAATAATAAAAACTGATACGGAACCGCTAAAAATAATAACTACCTTTGTCCAACTTTTTTTAAGGGTAAGGAAAGTAAAAATAGGAGCGTGCATTAATTATGAGCCATAATGATATGGGTGGTAAATGTTGCAAAGGAGAAACAGCAGAATAATGCTGGGAGAACACAGGACTGAGTCGCCATCTTGATGATTAGAAGGGGATATAATTCATGAAGGTCGCTTACTTACCTATCATATTGCATATTACACATTGTTCATATGTGTAAGGAAAAAACAAATGCACATGTTTGTTTGGCCAGTAGCTTTTAGGTTTCTTATAAACAAATATATTTAATAAAGTTCAGTTGACTTTCAGCCATCAACATGTGTTGGTTAATATCCAAACATAGCGCAGTCGGAAAAATATTTTTTCTAAAATATTTTTTTTTCAAAAATAAAAAAGTTGTTTGGTGAAAACTTTGTTTCAATTTTCAATGGAGCAGTTTAATAAGCCTCGTGTTCTGTTAATGACGGGCAATGTAGCTGAGAACTTCAAGGAGTTTGTTCGTGATGTGAAGATATATTTTGCAGCTACAGAGACAGATTTAAAATCTGATGTAGTGCAAGTAGCGAGGCTGAAGAATCTGATGGGAAGTGATGCATTGAATCAATACTCGGCAAGGACGACGATAGAAGAGAAGGATGAAACTGTGGAAGAAAT
>CM022875.1:2562495-2576504 GCA_012654025.1 Pachypsylla venusta
TGTGTCGCACTGTCTAAGAGGTGTAGATTTAAATTTATGATTCCTTATACAATAATGCAGTAAAACTAAAGGTTGCTTGGGTCGTACGGTCAAAGAGGTGTAGATTTTAATTTATGATTCCTTATACAATAATGCAGTAAAAGTAAAGGTTGGTTGGGGCGTACGGTCTAAGAGGTTTAGATTAAATTTTTGATTCCTTATACAATAATGCAGTAAAACTAAAGGTTGGTTGTGTCGTAGGGGGGGGAGAGTCGAAGTAGATTTCAAAGGATTATAATAAAAAAAATAAACCAAAAAATTATCTCTTCGGTTAACCCAAATTTCTAACTAAAAAAAACGTTCTGCCCTAGTGGGAAGGTGTAACAGGCATCTTGATGGGTGAATTAAAAATTTGACTCTTACCTTCTAATAAAATGTTGGGTTGTCCTAGCAAGTGCTGCGTTATAAGATGGTGTTTATTTTAGAGATCAACTCAAGGAATCTGCCCTGCAAAATAAATGAAAACAATGTTTGAGATTAAGGTTATACAGAGTGCGGCAATTAGTTCTCCCACTTTTCAAAAAAATCGTGGGAGGGGAAGTAATAGTGGGAGGAGCGTGGGGTTTGTGGTACTCAACACTAAATGGCATTTAGTTTTTAGATGTCGCAAATGGTTTCGTTGCGCGAGCATCGTGCGTTCGTTGCAAAGATATTTTTTAAAAAAAGTGAATCCATTATAGCCGCTCAGTGGGCGTTCCACACAAGGTATGATTTGCACTCCACAGATGGTTTCACAAATTCAGGACCACATCACCAGCTTTAGGCTGTAAGGGGCTACGGCCTATGTTCCCCGGTCACGTGATCTCCTTACGGCATGACATTTCGTGGTCCCTTCGTTCGCCGGATTTGAGTCCCAGTGACTTCTTCCTGTGGGGTTACCTGAAGACTGAGTTCTTCAAACATCGCCCTGGACCTTTGAAGAGTTAAAGGAGCAATTCAGAAGGAAATCATCCAAATTGATGCTGGTATGCTGACGAGAGTCATAGAAAACTTCCGCGAAAGACTCCAAATGTGCATCTCTCGCCAAGGCTGTCATTTGGACGACATTATTTACAAAACATAGATGAAAAAAACTAGATACACAAGCTTTCAGAATACAAAATAATTTTTCAAATATCTCATTTTGTTTTAATTTGCCAGCCCTTTCAAATGTGGAAATACTAATTGCCGCACCCTGTAATAACACACTAGATGAGAACCAATCAACTGTCTACCTCTACCAAAAAATGTATCAACAGAAACTGTTGATACATATTTCGGTTGCATATCAGAATCTAGTTGAGGACAAATCAACTGTCTACCTCTAACAAAAAATGTATCAACAGAAACTGTTGATACATATTTCGGTTGCATATCAGAATCTAGTTGAGGACAATCAACTGTCTACCTCTATCAAAAAATGTATCAACAGAAACTGTTGATACATATTTTGGTTGCATATCAGAATCTATTGTTTCACAAATGCTAAAACGGGTCTACTGCATGATCTTCCTTGATCAAGTCTTTCTCTGGCGAAACCGGGGGTCCCCATAGTATCAGATGATTAAATCACAAAATGGAATATTTTTTTTTATTTTGGCTTAACGTCTCTTGGTCATTCAAGTACGTATATTCGTGAGCTAAATTCCTCTTTGGGGCTATGTGAGCCCCTGCACCTAAGCCTCTTATGGGCTTGGAAATTAGCCTGTTTCCTAGCTAAGGCCTAAGATCTGCGCAAGCTTGATCAGGTGTTTTGCGTGAATGTCAAGCCTGGGATGTAGCAGTCCCATACTTAGTCTCCACGCAATGAGGGAGTCGCAATCAAAGACAACGTGAGAAGCAGTCTTCTCATCCTCCCCACAAAGTCTGCACATAACCTGGTCTTGATGGAAGCCCATAGTGTGCAGATGTTTTCTCAGTCTACAGTGCCCAGTGATCAGGCCAGTGGTTAGTCTGATGTTTTTGCGACTGAGGGCAAGGATCTCTATAGTAAGGTCCTTGGATGGTCCCTGCAACACAGCCTTGCTGTGTCTCAGGCCTGAGGCGTCCTTCCACCGCCCCAGATGGTTTTCGAAGATACGTATATTCACGAATATACGTCATTCAAGGCGGTGTAATATTTATTATTTCAATGAAGTTTTCTTCTGAAAAGCCTAGAAATTCATTCAAGCAATAGTGGCATCATCGAGTCCGAAGATAGCCAGATGTATGTTTTCTTCTGAAAAGCCTAGAAATTCATTCAAGCAATAGTGGCATCATCGTGTCCGAAGATAGCCAGATGTATGTTTTCTTCTGAAAAGCCTAGAAATTCATTCAAGCAATAGTGGCATCATCGAGTCCGAAGATAGCCAGATGTATGTTTTCTTCTGAAAAGCCTAGAAATTCATTCAAGCAATAGTGGCATCATCGAGTCCGAAGATAGCCAGATGTATGTTTTCTTCTGAAAAGCCTAGAAATTCATTCAAGCAATAGTGGCATCATCGAGTCCGAAGATAGCCAGATGTATGTTTTCTTCTGAAAAGCCTAGAAATTCATTCAAGCAATAGTGGCATCATCGAGTCCGAAGATAGCCAGATGTATGTTTTCTTCTGAAAAGCCTAGAAATTCATTCAAGCAATAGTGGCATCATCGAGTCCGAAGATAGCCAGATGTATGTTTTCTTCTGAAAAGCCTAGAAATTCATTCAAGCAATAGTGGCATCATCGAGTCCGAAGATAGCCAGATGTATGTTTTCTTCTGAAAAGCCTAGAAATTCATTCAAGCAATAGTGGCATCATCGAGTCCGAAGATAGCCAGATGTATGTTTTCTTCTGAAAAGCCTAGAAATTCATTCAAGCAATAGTGGCATCATCGAGTCCGAAGATAGCCAGATGTATGTTTTCTTCTGAAAAGCCTAGAAATTCATTCAAGCAATAGTGGCATCATCGAGTCCGAAGATAGCCAGATGTATGTTTTCTTCTGAAAAGCCTAGAAATTCATTCAAGCAATAGTGGCATCATCGAGTCCGAAGATAGCCAGATGTATGTTTTCTTCTGAAAAGCCTAGAAATTCATTCAAGCAATAGTGGCATCATCGAGTCCGAAGATAGCCAGATGTATGTTTTCTTCTGAAAAGCCTAGAAATTCATTCAAGCAATAGTGGCATCATCGAGTCCGAAGATAGCCAGATGTATGTTTTCTTCTGAAAAGCCTAGAAATTCATTCAAGCAATAGTGGCATCATCGAGTCCGAAGATAGCCAGATGTATGTTTTCTTCTGAAAAGCCTAGAAATTCATTCAAGCAATAGTGGCANCTACTCGGTGTAGCTTAACATTAGAGTTGCAAAATATGTCCTAAATGAAGGAGTAAGATGTCACCTAAAACTTTCTCGCTTTGAGTTGGTATGTCTTCGCGACAAATTTCGAGAATGAATGTCATTTAAGTCGAAAAACGTAAACTTTTTTTGCTGTCACCCATCCATTGTTTGTCCCTACTCGGTGTAGCTTAACATTATAGGGATGGGACCTAGACAAAAATCCTCGTAATTACTTCCATACCAATACATAAGTTGTTTTCAACAAGCTACCTCTATCGTTTCTGATATAAATTTGATTGAGCAAATAATGTTTTTCCTTTATTCTTGTAACACTGTGATAGTTTTGTTTATGTTTTCAAGGTTTCAACAATTTCTGAGATAGAAAGCTCGCTAACTGAGTAGTTTGGTTTTTACTATATTCATTCATTGTGATATAACATAACAGACATTGTGTCTATTATGGCGCATTCTGAATGAGGAATCACCCCCATATCTCCATTCATCATTTTCCTCATTACATCATTTTCATCACCACAACACTCGCTCTCATCTCCTCACCATTCCACCTCATCGCACCAACTTCATGAACCATTCATTTGCTGTTCACGTTGCAAGACTGAATCAATTGCCATCAGACTTGAGATTGTTGGAGAGTCGGATTAAAACCAAATTCTGACAAAAAGACATTTGCTCGGAATAGTAGATAACTGAATTATTAATTTAAATTATCTATTATTAAATTCCTCCCCATGAGTTAGGTATAAATTAGNTTCCTCATGGAAAGTTAGCAAGTCATATATGGATTGGAAGAAATTACGCCTTCGGTATTTTACTATATACAGCTCCTAAATTTTAATTTAAAGGCGGATTTTCCCTGACTTTCTAATAATCTCCCATCAATGTGATGGGTATTTTTTGTATGATTTCAGAATCTTCCTATAAATAATTTTGGTACCTACAAAAAGTGTATCATCAAATTTAATTTATCTTTCCATAAATTGAAATTTCTCATAAATGCTGACTCTTTCAGATCTGCAGGAACCCTGATATGACTGAAGTATACTTGACAGAATGAAATGTCTTGATAATATCATGAGCCAATTTCATCGCCGTTCTTGATTACATCTTGAGCCCATTAGATCGTCACCATTCTGTAATATCTCATTTGTAATATTTCAAATATGTAATATCTCACAATGTAATATCTCAAGTTATTCCTAAATTCTATGTTCATACTTAACGTTTCGAAGCAATACCAATCGAGCTACACAAGTCACTTGTCCTCAAACCCCTGACCCTCAATTTGTTAGTCACCGAACTAGGTCGTCACCGAATGAATCAAGTTTTGCAAAACCAGTGTCTGTTAAGGCCATTTCTCTTTCTCTCTCTCTCGATTGCTATGTAGATGTCCTTTGTTCTGACATCATACCAGATAGGTCACCATAATGCTGAATCTTCTTCAACTCGCCAAATAATAAGCAACTACTCAGGAAGTTACTGACAAGGAAGGAACTTGTTAGAAGCCTTGACCTCCAGACTATTAAGATATTTATAACAAACGAGATCTCACACCGACCAAATGAGATTCATTATTGGTATAAGTCGATTTGCAGGAGTTCATCAAGCTAAAGCCTAGAACAGG
This sequence comes from Pachypsylla venusta, assembly GCA_012654025.1. NCBI lineage: Eukaryota > Metazoa > Arthropoda > Insecta > Hemiptera > Aphalaridae > Pachypsylla > Pachypsylla venusta. The sequence continues at coordinate 2,567,451 of CM022875.1, forward strand.
GGTTTCCAAACTTTTTGTTACCGCGCCCCAGTTTTTTGAAATGAAAACCTCCAACGCCTCCTCCCCTTTACATTATAAATTATGAATGGGTATGGGTGTTACTGAATGCTATCTCATTGAAAACGCTAATGTGTTGCTGAATGCTATCTCATTCAAAACACTAATGTGTTGCTGAATGCTATCTCATTAAAATTTTCTAAACATTATGTTTAATAAAATTACATTTGTAAAAAAATTGTGTCTTGCGCTCACCCCCCTTGGCTTGCCCTAACGCCCCCAAAGGGGGGGCGCGCCACACAGTTTGGGAACCTCTGGCTTAGAACATCTACTATGTTCTAGATTTTTGCTCTCTTGTGATTGTTGTATATCCGATCTTGTTGAAATTATCTGGGATATTCAGGATAGGTGAACAGATTGGTCAATATCAATTGGAAGGTTCACATGATCTTTGGAACCAATAATTTTGAAAGTCATAACCTTAACTTGAAATTTCAGGACCTAGATGAGGGAGTGGGTAACTCTCGATCATAAAAATCAACCACTGGTTGTGATCTAAACAAAAGTGTATATTCACGATCAAGTACAGTGTGACTCTTTCTTCTCCAGCTTGTGGTTCGTCAAAGGGCCACAAAATCATTCTCCGAAATATTCCACATTCAGCCAAATGATCCTCTCAACCCTTGATGGTTGAGAGGATCAGCATCCGGAGATCGATCTTTTTCTCAAACAAAATTTCAAAAACACAGTTCCGAATATATTCAGTGTTACCAGGTCGCAGGGAATTTCCCTACGCGTAGGGAGAATTAGGGGTCCGTAGGGAGAGAGGGCTTCATCAAAAAAGGCCAAACCGTAGGGAAATTTAAAGATTTTACTATTTTTGCATTTAATTCGCATTTTTGGTTATTTCTAGAGAAAATTGAATAAATAATTCGTCCAACATTTTTGAAGGAAGTTTCAATTTTCTGTAAAATTGAACCAAAATTGAATGTTGACAATTAATCAGATGAGATAATAAAATACCAGTAATCGATATTTTGTGAATCGATGTGAAAATACAGCGGGAATTATTAATTTTTCGTTTATTTTTCTCTTTTCTTCGTTTTAGTTTTGACTTGACTAATTGTCTCATGACTCTTGATAATTTTCATTTTAAATTTCATTTTTCACAATGATTTCTCAGACTTTTATTTTTGCATGTTATATCTAATGTAAGTACCTAAAATCCGACAGATATGGCCAAATTTATGATCCCTTTTGGGTTTTGGGAATCGAACTCAAGTCTCTTATATTTAAATCTGTAATCATGTTTATCTCTCAGGTGAGATCTTCATGTCGGGAGGGAGGGGGTGGGGGTCGATAAAGTAAATTGTTACTTATTTAATAATAAACCCCCAGGGGTAACTGATGATTAAGTTATTGGGGGGGGGCGACTCCAGGGCCCGAGCAAGTGGTTGATGATCCCTGGATAGTTACAAGTATCAGTAACGTCCCAGGAAGTAGTGTGGTAACATTTTAATACCACATGAACATCAACTGCGATCTCCCAATGGAGAAAAAAGGATTTTTATTCAGACCTCTGAAAAACGCTACCTCCTGGGGGCACTAAGGCACCTCCGTAGCCACCGCTAGAAGTGACAGCACGCGAGCCGGTAGTGATTGCAGAGAGACAAGAAGAATGTGGCAGACTGCGACCGCGATACCCGAAAACAATCAAAATGCCGACACAAATGATAACAGTCCAAACGATACGACAAGGTTGCCACAGTTACATTTGATTGTTCACAGTAGGGCATTTATCGTATTTCGGTGCTTGATGACTTTGCTTCCAAAAATCATTTTATCTAGTGCAAGTTTAAGTTGCCCCTTCCGTGCTGCATACTCTTGGGAATTTCTAGGGGGACAAGGAAATATACATTTACATTTACATTTTTACATTGACATAAATACTTCTCCAGATCAAAACTTTTAACCTCAGGAGTTTTCATTTATTCGTTTAGAAATTTCCACAATATGTGTGCGGTTCTACAAAGAGCAATATCTTCCATTTCCCGGTGTTTGGTGTAAATTTCTTTCTAGTGAGTTTGGAATAGCTCCTAATGCACCAATTATTACTTGGCTTACATTTGCTTTTAATTGTCACATTATTTGGATCTCTATTGTTAAATCTGTGTATTTTATTTTCTTTTCTGCTGTTCTTTTTTATTATATTGTGGTCACATGGTACCGAAACTTCTATGATATTGCATGTTTTGTCTTTGAATTTTTTTTTATAACTAACTATATCTGGTTTATTTGCAGGTACAATTCTGTGAATGTGTATTTGTTCATCATATAGATGGTTAGCCATTGTTGGAGATCACTTGTTGATGTTGATAACTGTACCATTTATCTTCTATGTTATCAAATTTTAAGTGTTTGCATATGTTCCAATGTAATTATTATTATATCTACTGTAAAGATTTAGATCTCAAGTAGATACTTTGTCCCAAAAGCCTTGTAACCAGTATATATCGCAAGGGAATGTGGCACATGATCGCTATTAAAATTTTAAGTTTGAAAAATAAAAAAATTTAGGTGTTTTTAACTTAAGGTGTTTTTAACTTAATGAACTCATTAATTAAGCTGATTTGACGATAATTGTGTCAATCCAGTAATCTCTATCGTTTCGACATTATACAGGTACACACCAAATCTATAAATTTAAAATATGGTGATAATGTCGTATGAATTTAATTTTATGATTTTTAAATCGAACATTTTTTTAATTAAAAATTGAGAACAGGTCAGGTGGTAAGTACAAGTATATTGACAGACTCCAAACTTTAATGGTTTAAAAAAAAAAAAATGACAAAAATATTTTAAAAGAATCTTCAAACTCATAGCTTGTGACTGACACTCTTTGTAGGGCACTATTTTGAACTAAATCCTATCATTTCAAATATACAGGGTGAGCCTAAAGTCTTACCTCGCCCTCAGAATCTCGAGAACTACTCAAGAGGACCCGCCCACAAAATATATAAATCAATGAGTTCAAAAGCCATTCAGGGTCAGACGTATAGCATCTCACCAAAGTAAATTTGCAATAACTTAAGCAGTTCTCATAATATTAGGGAAAAGCGAAATTCCAACATGGCGTGAGACCGCCATAGCAAGTTCAGTTTTTATACAGCCCATGTATCAAAAGAAACAGAAGGTACGATCCATAGCAAGTTCAGTTTTTATACAGCCCATGTATCAAAAGAAACAGAAGGTACGATCCATAGCAAGTTCAGTTTTTATACAGGCCATGTATCATCAAAAGAAACAGAAGGTACGATCCATAGCAAGTTCAGTTTTTATATAACTCATATATCAAAAGAAACAGAAGATACGATCCAGAGCAAGTTCAGCTCGATGATAAAGCTCATGTATCAAAAGAAACAGAAGGTACGATCAATAGCAAGTTCAGAATGATGATAAAGCTCATGTATCAAAAGAAACAGAAGGTACGATCCATAGCAAGTTCAGTTTGATGATAAAGCTCATGTATCAAAAGAAACAGAAGGTACGATCCATAGCAAGTTCAGTTTGATGATAAAGCTCATGTATCAAAAGAAACAGAAGGTACGATCCATAGCAAGTTCAGTTTGATGATAAAGCTCATGTATCAAAAGAAACAGAAGGTACGATCCATAGCAAGTTCAGTTTGATGATAAAGCTCATGTATCAAAAGAAACAGAAGGTACGATCCATAGCAAGTTCAGTTTGATGATAAAGCTCATGTATCAAAAGAAACAGAAGGTACGATCCATAGCAAGTTCAGTTTGATGATAAAGCTCATGTATCAAAAGAAACAGAAGGTACGATCCATAGCAAGTTCAGTTTGATGATAAAGCTCATGTATCAAAAGAAACAGAAGGTACGATCCATAGCAAGTTCAGTTTGATGATAAAGCTCATGTATCAAAAGAAACAGAAGGTACGATCCATAGCAAGTTCAGTTTGATGATAAAGCTCATGTATCAAAAGAAACAGAAGGTACGATCCATAGCAAGTTCAGTTTGATGATAAAGCTCATGTATCAAAAGAAACAGAAGGTACGATCCATAGCAAGTTCAATTTTTATACAGCCCATGTATCAAAAGAAACAGAAGGTACGATCCATAGCAAGTTCAGTTTTTATACAGCCCATGTATCATCAAAAGAAACAGAAGGTACGATCCATAGCAAGTTCAGTTTTTATACAACTCATATATCAAAAGGAGCAGAACGTACGATCCATAGCAAGTTCAGTTTGATGATAAAGCTCCATTACTAGTCATGTAGGAAGTAGGTCAGTCATGTCAGGTCGGGCAATTCATAATGCCAACGTACAATCATGACCGACCACCGACCTGCTGCCAGAGAATGAGAAGATGCGTCATTAATTGCAACATATTTTGCATTACGCCTTCGGATACAAAGTTGTGCAAACTTCTAGAAGAACGCTAAAATGTGAACATCAAGCCGTGCGATGTTCACTCTATCCATTTCCAAACCGCCCAAATGACGATAACTGTAACTTTCATTTTAACCTTTAAATATCTACATTCAGGCCGATATTTTTTTTTTTTCTCTGTAATGGATGATGTTGATATGTGGAAGTGAAATAATTGTGGTTGACTCTCATCTAAAGATTGAATTAAATATAATTCANACACCCATACCCATTCATAATTTATAATGTAAAGGGTAGGGGGGCGTGGGAGGCTTTCATTTCAGAAAGGGGGGCGCGGTACCAAAAAGTTTTGGGAACCCCTGTTTTAGACAGACTTCGTGCAACACTAGACTTGATTCACCCAAAAGTTTTGTTCATGCAAAAGTACCAAATTACAAGTTTCTGGTATTGTATAAGGCTATTGAGGTATTTGGTTCATAGACACACCGACCAAAACTCTAGATTTCAACTCCTCCAAAACGTGTTTTGGCATAGAAAGCTAGTGATCGAAAATTTCAGCCATTACTTTCCTTTTTACGGTAAGAGAACACCATTGGATCTGATTGTGTTGATTTTCCCTCTGTCCCACGTAATAACAGACCGATTGAAAGAGATCATCTTTTGGAGTACGCCGGAATCCTCCACAGGTGCTGGGCCACTATGCAGTGACCATTTATCATGTGCTCCATATTGCCATGATCTGGTGCCGGAACACAGTAGTTCACATACGCCTCATGTGGAGGCCGATTGAAAGAGGTCATCTTTTGGAGTACGCCGGAATCCTCCACAGGTGCTGGGCCACTATGCAGTGACCATTTATCAGGTGCTCCATACTGCCATGATCTGGTGCCGGAACACAGTAGTTTACATACACCTCATGTGGAGGCTGATTGAAAGAGGTCATCTTTTGGAGTACGTCTGAATCCTCCTCAGGTGCTGGGCCACTATGCAGTGAACATTTATCAGGTGCTCCATACTGCCATGATCTGGTGCTGGAACACAGTAGTTCACATACACCTCATGTGGAGGCCGATTGAATGAGGTCATCTTTTGGAGTACGTCTGAATATTCTACAGGTGCTGGGCCACTATACAGTGACCATTTATCAGGTGCTCCATACTGCCATGATCTGGTGCTGGAACACAGTAGTTCACATACGCCTCATGTGGAGGCCGATTGAAAGAGGTCATCTTTTGGAGTACGGCTGAATCCTCCACAGGTGCTGGTCCACTATGCAGTGAACATTTATCAGGTGCTCCATACTGCCATGATCTGGTGCTGGAACACAGTAGTTGACATACGCCTCATGTGGAGGCCGATTGAAAGAGGTCATCTTTTGGAGTACGTCTGAATATTCTACAGGTGCCGAACCACAATGCAGTCATCATTTATCGGTTGCTCCATACTGCCAGTTTCTTTTAGTCATAAGGTGCTCCATACTGCCAAACTTGTGCTCGAACACTGTAGTTCATTCAACCGCCCCTGTTCATATGCCCCATGGAAGGCGATTGAAAGGGGACATCTGTGGACTCCTCAATCCTCATCAGGTTCTGGACCACACTGCTCTCATCGTCTGATGTTGCCATTCTCTAAGTTCTGCATACTGAAAGTTACCAACTACCACACAATAGGGTGATAAACCTAATTTCAAAACATCTTTGCGGTTCTTACTATCACCTCTGACATACAGACATTAAAAAATAGTAAAATCATTTAATGGATATAACTGTAATGAGCTTCATACCAAAGCATAAACCACACGCGCCGCAGGTTAATTCATTCGTCATACAGGATGAGCTGTGTAATGCTTCATATCAACGCACAAACTACACGCGCCGCAGGTTAATTCATTCGTCATACAGGTTGAGCTATGGAATGCTTCGTATCAACGCACAAACCACACGGGCCGCAGGTTAATTCATTCGTCATACAGGGTGAGGTGTGGAATGCTTCGTATCAACGCACAAATCACACGCGCCGCAGGTTAATTCATTCGTCATACAGGATGAGCTGTGTAATGCTTCGTATCAACGCACAAACTACACGCGCCGCAGGTTAATACATTCGTCATACAGGGCGAGCTGTGCAATGCTTCGTATCAACGCACAAACCACGCGCGCCTCAGGTTAATTCATTCGTCATACAGGTTGAGCTGTGGAATGCTTCGTATCAACGCACACATCACACGCGCCGCAGGTTAATTCATTCGTCATACAGGTTGAGCTGTGGAATGCTTCGTATCAACGCACAAACCACACGCGCCACAGGTTAATTCATTCGTCATACAGGTTGAGCTGTGGAATGCTTCGTATCAACGCACAAAGCACACGCGCCGCAGGTTAATTCATTCGTCATACAGGTTGAGCTGTGGAATGCTTCGTATCAACGCACAAACCACACGCGCCGCAGGTTAATTCATTTGTCATACAGGTTGAGCTATGGAATGCTTCGTATCAACGCACAAACCACAAGCGCCGCAGATTAATTTACACTGCACTTCTCATTCATGAATAATGAAATCCAATTTGACGCGTCTATCAATACAAATTAAAATTTGAATAAAAAATTATACAGATCCGACTTGAAGTGACCTTTATACACGGGAGACATCATGCAATGCTTATAACAAACTAGCAGTTGTGACCCGTGCTTCGCCACGGTTAAAATTTACAGAATTTGACGAAAAATTAATTTAACGATTTAACGTTTTCGAGATTTCCGATTAATTTATCTGATGCCCAGAATTCTGCGCCTATTTCGTTTGGAGCATTAGAATCTTGGCCGCTCCGGTGCTAACAAACGGCTCGACATTTTTTAATGCTGATAATATTTCTGGGGTCTCATTCTATATTTTCTTTGAGGGGGGCCGTTGTTTCCCATAAATTTTTGATATACCTCCTGTTTTGGATAAACAATTAGTGATCCCATATAAAAATCGGAAAATCGTAACAAATTAAATCGGGTACTATTCTCGCCAGTCTCCCTCAGGTTTTGGTTTAATGTTTTCAGTAATGAACCTTTCGAAAAAAGCTGGTGAGAACATTAGACGTCTTTCCTTATCTATAGAAGAAGAAACCAGTTATTGTAATTGGGCTGAAATTTTTGACGTCGAGTTTCTGCCATAGATCCGTGAGTATGTATATGTTGGTGATCAATATGTCTGATGAAGGGTAGACTTTCACGTAGCCAGCGTCTAGGGCACGTTGAATACACCAGTTCCCGTTAGATCACTGAAACTAAGCAACGTCCAGCGAAGTTGTAACATGTTTTTCCGGCCCAACCCAGGCTGAGTGAGATCAATGTGGGTAGCTGGTTTGCAAGTTTCCAGCGATTGGAGGGTAAAACCCCCGTCTTACATTACTGGTATACATTGCAATATTTGCTTAACGATTCTTTCATCTGGCATTCTATTGACGAGTCCAAACCATCTTACTTTTTATTTTCATACTTTTCAAATATTGTTCATGAGTTTATAATTTTTAAAAAATCCAAAGAACCCAAAAGACACGCCTGGCTACCATCGGATCCACATGACTGACTAATTAGGGTTTTAGGGCATAGTACAGATGGCTCGCTTTTTTTACTATCTACTAAATTTCTGTGCATACTTGGATGTTATTATTTTTATATGGACATCCAAAGGTAATGCTGGGTGTCCACGATGATTTTCGCCCTTGTGAAACTGGCTATTTTTCCGGCCCACCCCAAGCTGGATGAGGTCAATGTGGGTTTGCAAGTTTCCATCGAATGGAAGATAAAACCCTCGTCTCGAATGAAAAATAAATTTTAAAGAGACGTTAAGCCAAAATGAAGAAGAAGGAAAGATAATGATATTTGACTTCCCGTGCGGGGTATGTGTCTATCTATCTATCTATAATAATAAAACTCAATGTAACGATAAATGTGTGTGTGTGGCTGTGTGGGCATGTATCAGTAATTGTTTAGTCAAAACGGTAAGAGATATCGAAAAATTGATGAGAATGGACCCCCCCCCCCNAATATCAGAATATAAAAATGTCGAATCGTTTTCGCGTTACGGCCGATTTTTCGATTTTTGACCGAATTTAGCCGGTCATGGTCCGATATCTTAAATTTTGTCGCGACAAAATATCAACTCAAAGCGAGAAAGTTTTAGGTGGCCTTTTAAACCTTAATTTGGAACATAGTTTGCAAAAAACAATCCAACCGTTTTCAAGTTATGGCCGTTTTTCCGATTTTTGTAAGGGATATCATAAAATACTATTAGCTTCCGATTTTTGAAAGGGAAATCATAGAATACTATTAGCATGGGCACGGCCATGCCTCTAAGGCGCCCAGCTATAGGCCGTAGCAAAGCACGGGGAAACAGCTAGTCTATCTATACTTATAAAACGCAAAGCCCAGTTGGTATACTGACTGACCGACTGATAATCAACGTAGCTCCACGATGGCTAAACGTAGAGACTTGAAATTTGGCACACAGGTCCCTTTTATTATGTAAGCGCGTAATAAGTAAGGAAAAAAAATCCAAGTGGGAGCAAGTTACCGCCAAAAATGACGCTATTTAGCGGGTCTTTTTGCATTTTTTTTTTGGGCAAACTAAAAGAGATAACGAAAAAT
>CM022875.1:2584444-2595420 GCA_012654025.1 Pachypsylla venusta
TTGAAAGACTTGTATACACGTGTTTTAAAGGGGAAACTTTTGGTTTATTATTTTGAAAGACTTGTTAACACGTGTTAAAAGGGGAAACTTTTGGTTTATTATTTTGAAAGACTTGTATACACGTGTTTTAAAGGGGAAACTAAACTTTTGGTTTATTATTTTGAAAGACTTGTATACACGTGTTTTAAAGGGGAAACTTTTGGTTTGTTATTTTGAAAGACTTGTATACACGTGTTTTAAAGGGGAAACTTTTGGTTTATTATTTTGAAAGACTTGTATACACGTGTTTTAAAGGGGAAACTTTTGGTTTATTTTGTTTGGAAAGACTGTAAACACGTGTTTAAAAAGGGGAAACTTTTGGTTTATTATTTTGAAAGACTTGTTAACACGTGTTAAAAGGGGGAACTTTTGGTTTATTATTTTGAAAGACTTGTATACACGTGTTTTAAAGGGGAAACTTTTGGTTTATTATTTTGAAAGACTTGTTACCACGTGTTAAAAGGGGAACTTTTGGTTTGTTATTTTGAAAGACTTGTAAACACGTGTTTTAAAGGGGAAACTTTTGGTTTATTATTTTGAAAGACTTGTATACACGTGTTTTAAAGGGAAAACTTTTGGTTTATTATTTTGAAAGACTTGTAAACACGTGTTTAAAAGGGGGAACTTTTGATTAGTTTAAAACTTTTGTTTAAAAGGGGAATCTTTTGGTTACACCTGACATCCGATATCTTGTGATCTGTCAACCGATATCCGCCTCAAATTAAAATTTTGAATTTGGCCACAGCCACGCCGTGCCAGTCGCAAACGGTAGCGATTTTTGCCATATTTTTACGGTACAAGCTTGAGCCTGAAATTCGAAGGATATACGCATACTAGCTGTGTTCCCGTGCTTCGCTACGGTTACGAAATTTAACAACAATTTCAAGATCGCGAAATTAAAGCTTCTCAATTCCGATTTTTGGTGGTGAAAACCGTCCAGAAATCGTGGAGATATAATATTCTGGGGGGTCCATTCTCGGTCACTTTTCGTTATCTCCTTTAGATTGCCAAGAAAAAAATTGCAAAAAGACCCGCTAATAAGTATCATTTTTGGCGGTAACTTGCTCCCACTTGAACTTTCGATTTTTTTTCCTTTCTTATTACACACCTACATACTAAAAGGGACCTGTGTGCCAAGTTTCAAGTCTCTAGGTTTAGCCGTCGTGAAGCAACGTTGATTATCAGTCAGTCAGTCAGTATACCAACTGGGCTTTACGTTTTATAAGTACAGAAGAATCTTTTGTAAAGGAAATAATTATCTGGTGGTCGCACGACAGATCTGGATTTAACTCTAGAATGACCAGGGGGGCCAAATTTGCCCGCGGTTTGAATAAAAGCATAGAATTCTTTTTTTATTTGATACCAAGCTAGGTAATTGACAAAGATATGAGAGTATAGATTATGTCTCAAACACGTGAGTGAGGTCTACAGTTCACAGGTCCACTAGATAATTATTCTTTAATCATAGCATATAGGTAGGTTCAATTAGTTGTTGTACTGTGGAGTTCCATACTCGTGTATTACTCGTATGTATTACTGAAACGCGTTATAGGAAATTAATTGGGAGACATGACATGATGTGTGATGCTGGAGTGAACAAACATATGGAACAAGCTCTCGTAAGAGAACGTATGATACCCAGAGATCTTGTACCACACGCTACTATAAGCAACTACAAGATTCGCGCTACTATGAGCTAGTACAAGCTTCACGCTAGTTGGAGCTACTACAAGCTTCACGCTATTAGAGCTACTACAAGCTTCACGCCACTATGAGCTAGTACAAGTTTCACGCTACTATGAACTAGTACAAGCTTCACGCTACTATGAGCTAGTACAAGCTTCACGCTACTATGAGCATCTACAAGCTTCACGCTACTATGAGCAACTACAAGCTTCACGCTACTATGAGCTACTACAAGATTCACGCTAATATGAGCTAGTACAAGCTTCACGCTACTATGAGCAACTACAAGATTCAAGCTACTATGAGCTAGTACAAGCTTCACGCTAGTAGGAGCTACTACAAGCTTCACGCTACTATGAGCTACTACAAGCTTCACGCTACTATGAGCAACTACAAGCTTCACGTTACTATGAGCTACTACAAGCTTCACGCTACTAAGAGCAACTACAAGCTTCATGCTACTACGAGCGACTACAAGCTTCACGCTACTATAAGCTACTACAAGCTTCACGCTACTATAAGCTACTACAAGCTTCACGCTACTATAAGCTACTACAAGCTTCACGCTACTATGAGCAACTACAAGCTTCACGCTATTATGAGCAACTACAAGCTCCACGCTACTATGAGCAACTACAAGCTTCATGCTACTACGAGCGATAACAATTTACGAGCGGCTACAATCTTCACGCTACTAGGAGCGACTACAAGCTACTTCGAGCAACTACGAGTGACTACAATCCTCCCCGGGGGGGGGGGCGATCAGGGGGCCCAATATTGTGTTTTTTAAAAATGATTTTTTATCTTTTTACAGGTTTGTTGTAGAAACATAAAATTTTGATATGTTGTGGCTGGTGTTAAGGGCTTTTCGATTTTGAGCGGACTCTACCCCCTCCCGGCGGGGGCGGGCCCCTCTGCTTTTGGAAAATTATTTTTTTTAAATTTGATCAAGATATTTTTTCTATAAATGACTACAACAGTACAACACTAACGTGAACTTAGGGGAGAACCGTAGGGTCCTCAAGCAAGGGAAAAATCCCACCTTCAAAATATTTTTCCCGTTTTCAAAATATTTTTCCCGTTTTCAAAATAATTTTCCCGTTTGGGGGAAAAAAACTTGCTCTAGCAATTAAGGCATGGCCGTAAAAACGTTTCCTAACCTATCGAGGGGGGTTAAAATATGTCAATAAAGCTAACAAGTAAACATAAAAAGTTAAAAACAAAACGAAAGAGAAGTGGAAAAAATAAAAAAATATGGTTGGTGGGATTTTTCCCGCGATGTGTCACGCCGCACGCGACAAAAATCCCAGAACTATGGGGACCCTACAATTCTCCCCGGAGTCATACTAAAAAAAAGAGAAATTCAATGATTCAAATATTCATTGTTTATTGTTTGTCTCTTTCTTGTCCAATCGAAAATTAATTTTGTTAAGTTTCAGATTTCACACATCTTAAACATCTAGAAACATATGAAAATAAGTTTGGTGACAATCGGACCAAAATTGGCAATCTAACATAACCACACCTTGATCAACATAGTAAGTATTCATGGCATTTGTTAAGATTACTGCGCCCAAGAGATAAATACGTATTATTTTTAAATTTGGCGTAACGTCTCTAATAGAATGACCAATAGATGCGTCATTCAAGACGGGGGTTTTACCCTCCATTCGCTGAAAATTTGCAAACCACCTACCCACATTGACCTCATCCAACCTGGGTTAGGTCAGAAAAATAGCCAGCATCACGAAGGCGCGAACGAACGTAAACAACCACATAGAACAACCTCACTGGTGATGCTCAACTTCAGTGGTCTAACGGGAACTGGTGTTTTCAACGTGGCATAGACGCCACGTGACATTTGTTTAGATTACTTCGTTCACGAGATACATACGTTTGCATTAAACTTGTTTTAATATGTTTCTTAGAGTATAAATATAACAAGAAAGTCTGAAATTTATTTTGAACATGATCATTTTTCAAAATTATAAATATTTTNTTTGGTATAAATTTGTTAATTAAGTTAAAAAAATGTTGAATTTGTTTGTTTGGTATAAATTTGTTAATTAAGTTAAAAAAAATTTGATTTGTTTGTTTGGTATAAATTTTTTAATTAAGTTAAAAAAATGTTGAATTTGTTTATTTGGTATAAATTTGTTATCAGAATTGACTTTGAAAAGCAGTTTGTCTGGAAGGAAAATGTAAGGAGTGTGAAGTCGCGTTTGATATAGTGTGCTTAAAAAATAACGCCAGATTTTAAAAGACCGCCATATCCATTTCTTCGCCAACAGTAAGGCAATATTGTTTTTACGATTTTTGATATCTGTTAATTCTAACTACCGGAAAATAAATTGTGGGCTTTTCATGATTTAAGTAGATTAGAACAGTTTTTTTTAAACACAATAAATGAACTTTTACATCAAAGTTCAAAAGTGGGGCCGATGTACAGTTTGTAAAAAGAATAAAATTTAAACCCCTAAAGCTCCACACGAATGGCTATTACCGCTGAGTTGTTGGCCTTCATTTGTTTTCGTGGATTAAAAAAAAAAACATTTATACAGGCACGACAAGAAAAATGTCTGCTGTCTGTCGAAAAATGTCTGTTGAAATTTTGGCAATATTTATTTGATGTAGGTATATCTATTGAATTTGTGTGTTTAGTTGTGAACGTTAGAGAACTCCACTTTTGAATTCCATATACATCCCGTAATGCACTTGTATATGTGTATGTATGTTAGAAGCCACTTTTTATGTAGAGGGAAAATCTTCATAAAGATGACCACTAAAGGGAGCCTTAGTGAGGAGTGTGGGGATAGTGAGATCTGTGTTTAAGATGTTCTATGATTAAAAGAGCTTCACCGACCCACTATTTTCATCCCATTTTGACGAAATTTGGTATACATGTCTAGGATATAAAGGAAATTTGCTGTATAGTTTTTGGGGCCCTGGGCCCCCCAGGTGCCCAATATTGTGTTTTTTAAAAATGATTTTTATCTTTTTAGCGGTTTATTGTAGACACGTTTACGTTTCTACAATAAATTTGAAATTTGATCAAGATATTTTTTCTATAAATGACTACAACACTAACGTGAACATCTGATCATCTTGATCTACTGGTATATATTTGTGCCCCTATCACACACACTATTTGATGAGACTTTCAAATAAAATAATTTACTTTCAAATTTTAGATTTTATTATACCAGAGCAACCTTTATCTACAATGAATATAATTTTGATATTTTCTATTTTTCCAATACGACTTTTGATCGAAAGTTAATTTTGTTTTTCTTCACTTTTGAATTTTCGATAATTGAGGACTTGGTCGTCCAAGTCCTCAATTATCAAAAATACAATGACCAATGTGTTTGTCATGCGTTTAAACCTTATCAGACTAATTAGACAAATTTTGGAAACTTCTGCGTTTGATATCAAATAGCGAATTTGATAAAATATATTTGTCGATCACACTTTTTGGTAACTTCAAACAGAAGTAAAAACAATGTACAAAATTTGGCATCTTGACAAATAGTGTGATAGAGGTATGATGCCAGTTAAAAAGTTAAGCAGTAGTTATAATTAAGTTATAATAGGTAATTAACGAAATAAACAAACGAAGGGAGATAAGATTTCAACTCCACAATTTTATTTGCCTTTTTGTACCACAATAATTTTTGAACTTTTAGTCCAATTCTGGTGGGCATTTGAAGTGAGTCAAATCACATCTAAAGTTCAGAGAATACTAATAGTCAACATCAGTAAAAATAAAATGATGAACCGATGTGCTAAATTGTTAAAAAAAAAAGTAACAAAATAACTATCTTCAAATTCTTGAATTTTAAAAAATTGACTTCAACTTTTTGTGATATTTTTTGTAATTAATACTTCCAGCACTGGAAGAAAGTGTAGGAGTTGGCTTTCCATTCGAGTTGATAGCGATTGGTTGAGTTGCATCATTCACAATCAACATTTGAGATATAGAATTGACTTTGTAAAGGAGCTTCTCTGGAAGGAAAATGTAAGGAGTGTAAAGTCACTTTTGATATAAGGAGCTTCAAAAATAACGCCAGATTTAAAAAGGCTGTCATTTTTATCTATGGGCAATATTGCTTTTACGATTTTTGATATCTGTTATGTTCTCAGCAATTGTTTATTGTGTTGTATAGCCACAGCAATGGACAGTAAGGACAGTTTGATTGTGAGGTGTCACAATGGTAATGATAAACGCGTAGCGGAAACCAACCCTACCTCCTTCAATCTGGGTACTTGAATTTTTGTGATTTTTTTACTAACGGAGTTAAACTAAGTTTACCAGAATATATCTCAAAATTAGTAGAAACAATAAATTCAATTACGTATGGGTATACTTGATTAGGCAGTATACAACACGAACCAAAAATCTCAATAAAACAGATATTAAAAAACAATGTTGCCAACAATAATAAATAAAAATGACTGCCTAATCAAATGTAGCCTTTCATATGAAGCACCCTTTAATATAGGCAAAAAAAAATGCAAAAGAACGTATTGTTTACCTGTTTGAGATGAAGGTTTTAATTTGTCTGCAGGGACAGAATGTTGACTAGAACGTTCTTTGTTGTCATCTTTGACGGTGGGAGGTCTCATCAGATTTAAGGTATTTCTGTTGACGCGTTCTTTCTCCTCAACGACATTGTGTAGTAACTGTTCCAGCTCATTTTCCAACTTTACAGTTTCTGTTTCCAGTTGTAAAATCTGAAACAAATTCAATTTTCAATATTAAATCTCTCAAATCGACGTACTGACGTCGAATCCAAAGTATATAAAAAAAAACTGGCAACATTGAGTAGTATGCATAAAACGAAGCAAAACTCCATTTGCTCAAAATCAGTTTTGAACGGATGGAGATGGAAATAAGTTGCTATAAGGTTACCGAAAATGTTTACGTTTTTTTTTTTTTTTTTTTTTTTTTTTTTTTTTTTTTTTTTTTTTTTTTTTTTTTTNATGCTTCCTCTTCCGTAGAAGATAAAGTAATCCTAACCATATTGTAATCGTGCCGAAAATTTAGTTTTTTTTTGCCCAAAAGAAAGTCTGACGAGAACCATAAATGATGATCAAATATGTCTAATCCTATTACTTTCGGCTCAAAGCTTGACTATTTTCGGTCATTTTTTATATATTTACGTTCTTTTTGTTAGGTCGCTCTTCTTCAAACGCCCAAATGTGTGCGCTAACTCTTCCAACATTACCTCTATCTGCTTCTGGGTGTTTTCCATGACATGTTGTTGGCCCGTCATCTGCTTGGCTATCTCCAGTTGAATTCTCTGGGCCAGATCATCCATCACACACATTGCCAAGATAGGAGATTGAAGTGATACCAATTTCGACTTTTTGTTCAATTCAAAATGAAGCTGAAAAACACGTTAATAGCGCAAAATGAGATGATTATGTAAAATAGCACCGAAAGCAGATCTCCAAAAAAATAATTATATGTAATCATACATATAATAATATGTATGATTTTTAAAGCAATACCTTGTGTCACTGACATAATTATATTGCAGTGATTGATTGATATCAGGGCCGGATTAACAATAGTAGCACTTGTAGCACGTGCTCCGGGCCACGGGCTTTGACAACTTACACTAGATATTTTGACATTTCTGGGTTGACTATTGAAAAACCATATCATTTTGACGGGGCCCCCAACTCTTCAAAATATGTAGTAAAATCTAATTTGGGAAAGCCACAAAGAGTATTGCAACATAAGCAAATTGTTTTTTTAGCATGAGCGGTAACCATGTTTTATCAATGTTGGTAAGTTGGTATACTCAAAATTTAATTTCACTTTTCTCTACCAGCTGTAGGTACCAGACCAAAAAGCCAAAAGATAATCCATTTTTGCACTGGCTCCAAAAAGTAGACTACTTTGACGGCGCCGGCGNCAAAGAGTATTGCAACATAAGCAAATTGTTTTTTTAGCATGAGCGGTAACCATGTTTTATCGATGTTGGTAAGTTGGTATTCTCAAAATTTAATTTCACTTTTCTCTACCAGCTGTAGGTACCAGACCAAAAAGCCAAAAGATAATCCATTTTTGCACTGGCTCCAAAAAGTAGACTACTTTGACGGCGCCGGCGGGGAGTGGATGGGGCCCCGCTCTGTGAAAGTGCTACGAGCCTCGCGGAAGGTTAATCCGGCCCTGATTGACTATTTTCTGAGTACCTATGTCAATTATTATTTGTCTCCAAGAATGGATGCATAGTATATTCATGTTATTGTGAATTCTTGACNTTGGCATTTTTCTGAGTACCTATGTCAATTATTATTTGTCTCCAAGAATGGATGCATAGTATATTCA
The DNA here is from genome assembly GCA_012654025.1 of Pachypsylla venusta. Taxonomy (NCBI): domain Eukaryota; kingdom Metazoa; phylum Arthropoda; class Insecta; order Hemiptera; family Aphalaridae; genus Pachypsylla; species Pachypsylla venusta. Next base: position 2,592,510 of record CM022875.1, read on the forward strand.
TGTTATTGTGAATTCTTGACATCGTGTGACTATCAATAACCACCAGGGACATCTTGGATAATTCTCGAAATACCATAAGCATTTCCACAGTACACCAAAGTTTTCTAGAATTCAGAGATATATTTATTTTCCAACCAAATATTCATTGATTTTTGGGGGAAATTAGACCGCTCTGAAAACGGCCATTTCCTTATTTATGTTACTTCTCATTGATTGTCCTTAATTACTTCAAACTTCTACCCGAAAATGGTCGTTATCAGAACGGGTTAATTTTAGCCTCCCAAAAATAAATTGTGGACATTTGATGATTTAAGTACATTAGGACCCTTTTTTGGAACACAATAGAGTAACTTTCACGTCAAAGCTCAAAGGGGGACCGATATACAGTGTGTAAAAAGAATGAAATGGTGACCCCTCCACTCGTGATTGGTTTTTGAAAAAATGAAAAGGAATGTTAATCCTTATTTCATATGAACTTTTATTTTAATAAAAATATTCGTACCATTCTATTTTATTTTATTTAAATTTTCCGAGAAATTTAAGTCACTTCCGGGTTTTCAAACCTAGATCTCGCCATAACCAATCGATTGACCTGGCCATTCTGTGAAGCCTAGAGCTTTACAGATTTCGAAAAGTCCAAAATGTTCAAATGTCAACTATTGACGGATCTAGAGAATTAAAACATTTTAATTTTTTTGCCAAAGCTAGACTTCGGTTTTTGAACTATGTATTTTTGGTTTATCAGATCATAGGTTACAGGGTCTCAAATTTCAATCCTGCCTTAAATTCCCCCTTATTTTTGAAGCACTCTTTAAACTCCACGGGGGTGCTTTTAACCTAACATAAGCAGACCAAAGAGTAAATAATACCTGACCTTGGCCAAAAGGGAGATACCCTGTTCCTACCTCTTTGATTTTTTTCTTCAGCATTTCCTGCTGACTGTTCAACGCGTCTCTTTCTGACAACGGCTGTTCACATTTGACTTCACACAAAGCGTCCATCTCTTTTTCCAATTCTTGTTTGCTCAACAAAAGATCAATGAAATGACGTTTGGCGTCCTCCTCAAGTTCCTCCAGCTCGATCTGTTCAATGTTTTTCTGTCAGGATGAAAATAATACCAGACATTGTAAAATAATCTTAATATATAAATCAGAAATTTGTGTGTACCTATGTAACTGTGTATGAGGGGTTTTCTGTTACAATACCGCAGCCCAAACTGTACCAGATAGCGAAGAATTGATGGGAATGGACCCCTCCAAAATCATGGTCTACGACCCCAGGAAAATTATCAGAACTAAAATATGTCAAGCCGTTTTCGAGTTGCGGCCAAATTTTTAATTTATTCACCAAAATCGGACAGTCACGGTCCGATATCCTAAAATTTGTCGCGACAACATATCAACTCAAAGCGAGAAAGTGAGGTGACCATTGAGTCCTTATTTTAGGATATTTTCTGCAAAGTTATGGCCAGCCATTCCAGAGTTACAGGTTTGAAAACGGGAAAGGACAAAATAATATTTTGTCCGGCAACGGGTAAAATAAAGAAACCGGCAACGGGCAAAATAAAATTTGGAAAATACTAATAGTCAGAATGGCCGTGACTCTAAGGCGCCTGGTAAAAGTTCATATGCTGGGTTTTAAAGGTTGCAATATACAGGCAGGGCACAAACCAATACCCCCCCCCCNATAAGAATCGTAGCGAAGCACGGGCGAAACAGCTAGTATTACAATAAAATAAATATTATTATTATTATTAAAATAGTAACAAAGGGTCAGTTGTCAGAAGATGGAACACACATTTGAGGTTTGAAATTAAATGGCTTCTCATAAAGTGTGTTTTATATTTTATTTTTAATTAAAATGAGCCATTCGTTCAAAATTAATTAGTGACAGCATCGTGTCTGATGTATGAGACTACAACTCCAAATTACTGGTTGTCCTTAAGTTTTTATCTGTCATCATACTCGGAGGCTAAGAATTCGCATAGGCCCACATGTGCAACATAATTACGTCAGTAACACAAGAAAATTAATTACAAAACATAATGATATTACAGAATTTTTTTCTGTGTTGTTTCCCACCATCAGCTCGGCCCGTGAGGAAGTCAGTCTCAAGTAACTTCTCACAATCTCAAGTATGATTGAAATGAGCCATATCTTCCTTAAAATGTATCGATCTGCCTACCTTCCTCTCTATATCGTTCAACAGTCTTTCCAAAGTTGCTTGTTTCCTGTCTGCTCTGTCCTTAATGATTCTACTTCTTGTGGCTGCAATGACGTCATGTTCTTTCTGTCTCAACTCCCTCTTCAGTTTGCTCAATTTTAGCTTCTCCCCGTAAACTCTTTCTTCCTCTTTTCTCACAATGTCTCTATAAACTTCTTCCAATTCTGAAAAAATGGTTCAAATTGGAGGGGTTATATTCTCTGAAGAAAAATTAAAAAGGCTTTCCAACGGATGGACACGCCATCAAGGATGCCATTTTTCGTTATAATTAAAGTAGGACACACAAGATCAATATATTTATTGATGTAGGTATTGATTTAGATTTCCGATATTTGTTGTGATTATTATTTAAAATTCATCCCGCACTTTTGATTACAATACAGTTTGACACTTCTATTTTATGAAAACTTACAAACCAGCTACCCAAATTTACCTTGTCCAGCCTCGACTGGACGAGGTATAGGCAACATCACGAGGGCTCGAACCTATGTGGTCAGCCACAAGGTTTGTTTGTTTATTTATTTGTTTGTTTGTTCGCTTATAACTTACGAACTAGAGCTCGGAATTGCACGAAACTTTGCACACTTATTTGTTTTTACCCGGGGAAGGTTATAGGCACGGTATTGTCCGGCCATTTTAGTTACGGCCGATTTTATGGCCGATTTTCCGGCCGATTTTCCAATTTCTT
>CM022875.1:2638401-2657374 GCA_012654025.1 Pachypsylla venusta
CGTTTTGGGAACATCTGGTTCAGAGGAATGTTGGTTCTAGATTATTAGGATTTGGAATGGCTGTACATCGTGAGTCTCAGCTTGGTATGAAGGGCAAAGATCACATTCCGTGGGATCTACGAGTATTCTGACCTCGTAGTTTTGTAAGATCTTACACTAGCCGGAGCTAAGCTGAGCTAGGATAGCTCTTGTAGAGCTGAGTAGGGATTTTTCAGAATGATTCATTCACAATATTGTTTTCCTTCTCTTCTTGTAGCAAGTGTCCATACCAACTTACACCGACTCGGAATATATGCAAGAACTTCAATCTCCTACTTGGACTCGTGCCGAGACGGATCACTTGTTTGATCTTTGTCATAGATTTGATTTAAGATTTATCATTATTCATGATCGATACGATACAAACAAGTTTCCTACAGGTCGCACTATCGAGGATTTGAAACAAAGATACTATTTTGTGTGTCATACTCTGGGCAAGGTAAGCGTTGATTTGGGAGATATCTTATTTGAAAATTATCCTAGTAGACACACTTAAAGTGACCACCATGAGGCTCCGGTTGGCTCAATGGCTAATACGCTTATTCTATCAATCTAATAAATGTATATGTTACGGTAAAAGCACATAATTGGTGATTGTATACAATCACCGGTAAATGTACGAAATTATTCTCAAGAATGGTGTAAGAGTTTAATCGAAGCATGGCCGATCAAAACGTTTCCTAACCTCTTGGGGGGGGGGGCNTGGGGGGGGGGGGGTCATTTATCTTAACGCTTATATTAATAAAATAATAAACAAAAACAAAAAATTCTCTGCATATTTAAAAAAATTCCGATTAAAAATTTGAGAATAATTTCGAACATTCACCTGTGACTTTGACAATCACCAATTATGTACTTTTACCGTAGCATATACACTAAGATTCATTAAAAGCAAACAAGCCTTCCGAGAGTTATGATGATACAAATAGATGTAGACAAATCTGACAAGATTGCAGACATGGCTAAGTTCCTTGTCCTTCATACCTGATTTCTGATACTGGATCGGGGATACCAACTCGACTTTGTCTTTTAGTTTTTCTATTATTTCATAATTAGAGATTTTTATTCCACGCTGTAACTAAATCGTGGAATAAAAATATAGCGTCATTTGTTTAGATCAATGAAACAGAATTATTGATTCTGTTCTCTCAGTTAGGTGGTGTTTTAGGCTATGTTTGTAGAATTAGTACCGCACGGTCATGTAGACAATATGCATTATTTAGATAGATCTTGTGCCGCGCGGTGGTTCGTCCTACCGCGCGTTCATCTGAAAATAGCCTTCGGGTCATCAGTTGAGAGACCATTTTCAGTATTTGCATGTCACCAATGAATTGTCTTTGGCTGAAAGTGTTACGAGCTTATTTAATGTTGTTTTTTTATTTTATAGATGAGAGGCACTGAGAGCGGATCAGGTGAGCCCAAGTTATTTGACGCAGAACATGAGAAAAAAAGAAAAGAACAGCTCAAGAGATTATTTGAGAGAACACCTGAACAGGTAATAATTGTAATTTCGTTTGATCTGTCTTATTGCATTATGTTTGATTTATTACGTTAAAGATATTAACCCTTGTTTTAGCGTTTTTCCCCTTAAAATGAATTGTTCTTCAATTTCTAGATTCATGTTTTTTTTTTAAAAAAAACAGCTTGATATAAGGTTACCGAAAAAGTTGTTGATGGTGGCTGGAACTGTGATGGTAGATGTTCCAGGTCGCCCTGGTGCGTAGAACCGGCCATTGTGAATAATAGTAATAGTCTTCTCAAAACGGGATACTATGTCAAGTAACATATTAATAACAAATTAAATAACTGACTACGTTTTCACTTGACTGAAACTTTTTTATTTGCAAATTTTACAAGTGGTAGACACAAATGTACACCTGTACACATAAAGAAGAAAAAGAATTTAATTTACAATTATAAAATTTACAAAATGAGTTGACATGTTTCGTCTTCTCCTGGAGACATCCTCAGAACAACTCTTTCTTTTTCTTTTTCTTCTTTATGTGTACAGGTGTACATTTGTGTCTACCACTTGTAAAATTTGCAAATAAAAAAGTTTCAGTCAAGTGAAAACGTAGTCAGTTATTTAATTTGTTATTAATAGTAATAATGTTTTTATAGGTTGACGAAGAACAAATGCTTCTTGCTGAGTTAAAGAAAATTGAAGTGAGGAGACGAGAGCGCGATAGGAAAACCCAAGATCTACAGAAATTAATGACTGCCGCCGATATGCAAACAGATGGTAAAAAAGCGGAAAAGAAAATTCCACCCAAGAAGAAAATGCCACATCAAATACGACCTAGGAATGTTGACCCCAATGTAAGTCAAATTTGTTTCATTTTTCTAGGTCTGCTAGAAAGAGTGATCAAGCTTTTAATTGTTGAATGTAAAATGCTTTAATTTTACGATAAACTGTAAAATAAGAATACCGTCAGCCAGCGATCATACCACGTTGAATACACCAGATCCCGTCAGATCACTGAAGTTAAGCAACGTCGGGCGTGGTCAGTACTTGAATGGGCAACCGCTTGGGAACACCACGTATCGTTGGCTCTTTTTTCCGGCCCAACCCAGGCTGAGTGAGGTCAATGTGGGTAGCTGGTTTGCAAGTTTCCAGCGAATGGAGGGTAAAACCCCCGTGTTGAATGAACAATAGATGTTAAAGAGACGTTATGTCAAATTTAAAAAAAAAAAAGAATACGGTCATCCGGGGTTAGTTTTTCATTCAAAAATTAGTTTTGAGTGCGAGAACTACAAAATGTGAATTTTTTAAGTGATGTATGGATAGAACATTGCACCAGATATCAAGATCATAATTTCCCAGGTGTTTTAATTTTTTAATAATGTAACCTCAGCCTATTGGAAAATTTTGCAATAAAATAATGCAAAGAGGGCCAGAATTCTATCCACGAGAGAAATATATTTTGAAGAAAAAATAAATATCAAGGCACACTCCAATAACTCATAAGATCATTTCTCTGACACTAGCTCCGATGATGTTCTCAGGAGAGGACAAAACTAGTTAGCTCTCTTTACCTTCTTTAATATTTTTTAGTCAAGTGAAGATATAGTAATTTTCAACCTTCATTAAATATCGATTGTTTTTCCTTTTTAGATAGACGAAAATTAAAACTCAAAAATCTTTCCTTCATAAAAATAAATAAATATCATCTTCAAGTGATTTTTAAGCTAATTCCTTATTTATGTTCAGTTGTTGAAAAAATATTACTGATTTTCTGATAGAAAAAAAATCAAACCACCCTCCGATGACAAGCTGTTGTTTTTATTTGATTGACTCGGATTTGATAATTAAGTGTGTGATTTTCCTTCTTGCGTTCCAATATTTCCTTACTAAATTGTTATGTTCGATCAAGGCGGGGGAAGCAGCCAGGTGTTCATCACTGCCTAATTTGTACATAGAGGACAGATGGGATAGTCCTTACAGCCTAGTCTGTGGAGGTGTTCAGCTAAACAGCCTTGTGCCGTCAAAAGTCGTAGACTGGCTACTGTCACTTTTCGGGGCAACTCCTGTATTATGCTAGGGTTCTCGAGTAGTTCTTCCCATTTCTTTCCGAGCCCTGCGTTTGACAAACTAGAGTGCGCCAAAATAATTTTCATTAATACTAATAGTAATGTAAAACATTAATCATTTCAGCAAACAATAGAATCAGCTGGTATCAAATTTCCAGAGTTGAGAACAACGGGAGCAACAATTAGATCTCAAAAAATGAAACTTCCCGCCGGTTTGGGGCAGAAGAAAATCAAAGCATTAGAACAGATGTTGGCAGACTTGAATATTAGTAAGTCATTCATCTTTATGAACCAAATTAAAATTCCAAACTCCTTAAATCTTGAATCCTTCACAAACTGTCTCCTCAGAATGGCTGGGTTTACTTACGTTAAGGGACAACCATCATTATCAGCAACATGAATGCCATTCACTACCCTTGTCGTAGTTTTTTTGGACTGTGAAGCACATACGGACGGGTCTGTTGTAGATGCCTTGATTCAATGTTCAGAATTTCATCTGACAGTTGTTCAACTACTCAGTGAACGCCGCAATACTAACACCTGCGGTTCTATGTTATCTACATCTATGTGGATTCTATCTGTAGGGAAGAGTGAATCGATATATATTTATGGAGCTGTCATTTTTTTTTGAAGCTATAATCAGCTTAGGAAAAGTACCTTTGAATTTATAATAGTAAAAATAAAATTGAATAAATTAATAAAAAAAAAAATTACAACAACTGATGTACGCATGCGAGTCCAAATTATATTTCGACAAGAATATTTGTCTATCACAGCATTTCTAACAAATTCTACCTGGCCAATATATTTTCATTAACATTTCATTACATTCACGATTTTTAGGTATGAATCCCGTACCTACAGAAGAAATTGTTACAAATTTCAATGAATTAAGAAGCGACATGGTACTTTTATATGAACTGAAACAGGCCCTGGATAGTTGCCAGTTTGAATTGCAATCACTCAAACATCAATATGAGGCAGTCCATCCCGGTGAGGTGAGTATTTTATTTATGTTTTTAATGGGATTCTGTGTGGATTGCCAGTGGAACCTTATTATTGTCATATCTGAGATCTGGAGTACATTCGTATATTCGTGAGCTAAATTCCTCTTTGGCTGCTTGGAAAGCAGCCTGAAAGGATCTGGAGTACAACAAAGAAAACTCTATCTATGAGTGGATTGGATTTTTCATCTTGAAATCCAAAATTTTCGAAGCTCTAATTTCTTCAAATCCAATTATGACTTGCTAACTTCCGTAGAAAAATAGGTCACACTTGAGATTGTGAGATGTTACTTGGGGGTGACATCCTCACAGCCGAGTTCAACTGAGCAGATAGTGTTGAAATAACACAAAAAGTAACTTCCTGGAATATAACTATATTGAAGTTAGTTCTGGGATCCCATGTCAATTTCTAGCCTCCAATAGATGAATGTTGACAATTGAAAATTTTAGCAGCAAATAACGAATTATTAAGAGCTGTAGTCGCATACATCTTGCTAACATTGAATGATTGATTCATTATTTCGGATTTTAATCAATTATCAAGAATCTCTATACAATGTAGCCACCATGGGGATCAAATAAGCTTCATTAGGTGACGGTCCTAAGCCCGGTTTGGACAGCCAGCCTTTTAAAAAAAACTCTGCTTCAAACCACAGATGAGAGGATGAGAAGCAAACTAAAGTTACCGTGCAGGAAAGGGTTACAGCTGGCATGATAGAGTAGAATGAAGGGAAAAGCAACGCCAACCGCAAATAAAATTGGGAAAGGGTGAAGTTAAAGAAGAAGATGATGAATCTCTATTTTTGTCATTTTCATTTCTTGAATTTCTAATAAATGTTTTGAAAGTTTTCTTTCTCTGAATGTAAAGTCTGTCAGAAACGATAAGGGGTAATTTTCTATAAAAATAAAATCGTCGAATCTGTAGTTTTATTTATTCCCGAAAAAAATGGGATTGCAGAGCCAAAACTTTAAGTCAGGGTCTTAGGCACGTTGTATATACCAGTTCGTTCGTGCCCTCGTTGTATACACCAGTGGGTTCGTGCACTCGTGATGCTGGCTATTTACTCTTCAAAGCTCTAATTCGTTTCCTCTAAGAATATGGCTGTTTTGTAGTATGGTCTCCACATTATGAAGTGCACGCTCATAATCTAGAGTCTAGAGCATGGGTTCTCAAATGGTGGTACGCGTACCACCGGGGGTACTCGGACCCATTTCAGGTGGTACGCGAAGCCATTTTTCAGTTGTACACAAAATATCATAAAATAAATGTATGCATTATGTAAAAAAAAAAAGAAAAAAAATTCCACCTTATAATACTAGTGACTTTTAGAGTAGATAAGAAATCCGTTCGCAGAATACTCAGATGCAGGCGTTGCTGACGAATATAAAGAATCGTTATTGATCTGACAAGTGACAGCACCGTGAAAGATATTTTCAGTAGTAGTATTTTAGTTGATTTTTGGATGAAAATCAAAAAGATCAAATGTCCAAGTTTCCCTTTGTTACCACATATATGTGCGAATTGGATTTTCTCAAATGTTGTACTTGAAATACAAGTATAGGAGTAAATTAGATGTGTCCCATGACATTCGCGTAAAAAATAGTAATATTCAGCCTGATATTGAAGCAATTGTTTCTGATAAGAGTAGGTAGTACGTAATCTCATCGGAACAGGAGGAAGTGGGTTCAAAACCCCATCTTTCTACTCAATCTGTTTTACATCTTATCAGGTACCTTTGCATGATTATTTTTTAACTTCAGCTTCTTTGTGGAATTATGTTCTCGTATTTTAATATTTTTTATTTTATTTTCCTTTAATTCCAAAAAAATACCAAGTGGTACTTCGTATTGTGAAGGTTGAGAACCCCTGATCTAGAGCATGTGCAGAGGAAATTTTTGTATCATTTTCATTATCCTTATGCCACTGTTGAAATTACATTGCCTTCTCTCTCTGAGCGCAGACTTACAGCTGATACTGCTTTCTTCAATAAACTCTCAGAAGGCAATGTGGACTTCACAGATTTGATTGTCATAGCAGGCTAAGGATTAGAACTGTTCTACGTTAATAATTGTCAAAATAAAATTATATTTATTATGCATTGTATTGTTTTATTTTAAAATTGATGTTATTGGCATGACACCTTAATCATTCTACACGAGCCACACCGAATGTGGTTCAGTCTACAGAGAACATTGATGTTATTGGCATGACACCTTAATCATTCTACACGAGCCACACCGAATGTGGTTCAGTCTACAGAGAACATTGATGTTATTGGCATGACACCTTAATAATTCTACACGAGCCACACCGAATCTAGTTCAGTCTACAGAGAACATTGATGTTATTGGCATGACACCTTAATCATTCAACACGAGCCACACCGAATGTAGTTCAGTCTACAGAGAACATTGATGTCATTGGCATGACACCTTAATAATTCTGTACGAGCCACACCGAATGTAGTCACTCAAATAATGGGCCATTATGAGACCCAAATACCAATCGGCAGATCGTATACATATAAACAACTAGACAAGACGTTCTTGTGGAACGAACAAACAGACAAGTAGACGTTCAAAAAAAAAAATTACGGTTTAAAAACTAGATCTGACTTTTGTTAAGACATTTAAAATCGTTTGATCCCTGTGGTCTGTTCCACGAAGCAACTTCTCACGTCATACTCCTCATTTTGCACTTTTCAAAAAAAAAAAAAAAAAAAAAAAAAAAAATGGAGTGAGGAATAGTTGCGTTCCACGAAGCTTTTCATCGTGGCCATCACGGAAAGTGATGGATTTGGAGGGGTTGGGTCCAACATTATGCTGATGGCGCCGGACTAGATTTTGATAATCCCGGCCCCTTCCATGTCTTTCGATGGTTGTAAATAACTCAAATTCATGAGGATGAAATTCCATTTGTTGGCCGGACTTGAACCCATGCCCTATTGTTAACTGGTGAGAATGTCTTACCACTACAACAAACCATGTTAATCGCTGATACGAGTGTTTCCTTATTTAGAGGGAGAAGAAACAGTTCTCAAAAATTTGATACAATCAGGAAAGGTCTCTGGGGGCTATCAACTTTGACATTAAACTAATCCCATTGCAATGAATTTTTGAGAAGAAAATGAAAATATTTTGATATTTATTTGAGATTTGTTCTCAAAATCGGCCGTGAGCATTACAATTTAAAATTTGAGCTTTTGTATACCATTGTATTTTCGATTTAGCCAAAAAATTTAAAGAAAGAGAAAAGCTCTCTCTAAGTAAAGGAACAAGTTTTTTTGAAATTTGAAATCGCACTCCAGAATTGAGCTCCACTTGGGGTCGGAACGATGACATTGATAACCATCATTAAAATTAGAGCCATATTTACCAAATCTTAAGGCCCATTTACACTGCCCGAGCATTCGTCGCGAACAGTCGAGGCTCAGGCAGTGTAAACAGTCGCCGCGAGCCGATCGTTCGAAGTGAATGCTCGTTCATGCTCAAATCTCATCTCGAGTAAGTGATCGTCAGACATGCTAGAGCAGTGTGAACAGAATGTTCGTTTAAGTTCGTGCTCGTCGAAAACTGGCGAGTAACGATCACGAATGCTCGATGCTGGTGTATGTTCAGGCAGTGTAAATGGGCCTTTAGGACTTTAAGCTCTCACACACGCGCAAATGTGTTTAAATAGTTGAACTTCAACTTCGAAAAACTCCAGCCCTGTTTTGAGTACTCATCTTAGTCATCTCAAATTAATATTAAAACATATTTTTTTTTTTTACTTTTTAGAAGTGTATTAAAAAGAGGAAATTTTATTTAAGATTTCAAAGTTAATCCCTTGTGACCCCTCCTGAAAGTACACAAACATTGTAAACCTCTCAAAAGGGGATAAAGAATTACGACTTTCAGCATTTTTCGGAATTCCAATCTTTTCTCTAGATATTTTGAGTGTCTATTTTTTTTTTTTTTTAAAAAAAAAAAAAGAAAACCATGTATTTAAGTGAATAGTATAAGTAAAGCATTCCAAAATAAAAGGGGATGCGAACAGAAAATGATAATTTTGAATGGGGTATGTCGTGGAACAATCTCTTTTGGTGCCTATTTTTCTATTGTTTGTTCACTGTTATTTTACCAAAACTTACGGATAATGATTTGTTCTTCTACAAGAAAAGTTGTTTGTTAACGCTACTTTGGGTATCCCGTTCCATTTATATCAAAGCTGCTTCAAAAATCAAAAAGTTTGGTCACTTTAAAGTTATATTGATGCCCATTGACTCTTTGGCAAGCATAGGCTTAATTTACAAAAGAACATCAGACACCTTGCTTCAATTTTATATAAAGAAAAACAAACTTAAATAAATTTTAAAAACACATATAGTTTTTGCCAAAAGAAATCATATTTCATTTCATATAATGTAAAAAACACATACAAATAATAAACTTTAAATAAAAACACTTAAAACACATCTANAAAAAAAAAAACACAAATAGTATGTTTTGAAAGCAATCGATGTATTACGTTGTATAAACCAGTTCCTCAAATTACTGAAATCGAGAAATGTTTGGCGCAGTGCGTAGGATCCTGACCGAGGACACTATGTATCGTTGGTTTTATTGGGGTACACTCAGCCTCGTACGGACAACTAATGAGAAGGCAACTCTTTTTATCGTACTACTGGGATAAGTAAGGTATAGTTTCCCATACAATTTCGCTGTGATTAACAATAGCTACTTAGTTGTCCGTACGAGGCTGAGTGTACCCCGATAAAACCAACGATACATAGTGTCCTCGGTCANGGACAACTAAGTAGCTATTGTTAATCACAGCGAAACTGTATGGGAAACTATACCTTACTTATCCCAGTAGTACGATAAAAAGAGTTGCCTTCTCACAGCTGCCCTAAAAATCCTTTTAAATAATCTCATGTTTTTTTTATACAAAAAAAACGATAGATCTTATTTAATTCCATTTTTTCCTAAAAAGAAAACGCCTTTTCAGGTTAAAAAAAATGACTTACGCCACTTTGTGATTCTACCATGGCGATTGATATTTAGTAAAACGCTGCTACAATACCAATATTTTTATTTGTAGTCTTGTTCTCTCAGAACAAAAATATTTTTTGATTTGTTTTTAATTGTTTGAGTCCATAAAATGGGAGTCTATTTGTAGTACAACAAATAATAATATAAAAAATAATTTTAATCTAGTAAACATATATTTGGTAACAATTCGGAGTAAACATATAAACAAACAAATAAATTTTAGGATTCTATCTTTCCAGTGAAGGTGTGACTCGTGTGGTTCAATATATATTCGGACAGGAATCTGTGCCACTTTTATTTACTATATCGGTAAAGTAAACAAAAAAATACATTATTGGGTGTAAGGTAATTAGACGAGGTTAGTGTCCAAGATATTTTCTATCATATAACCCTTGCAGCTCTATTTTTATGTAGTCAAATACTCAATTGAATGAGGATCCTGCCTCAGCTCCCTAGCTGAGGCAGGATATTAATATATTAAAATCCACTTATTGAATTCGGAGCCCTCATGTTCCAGCGCTTGGCACTATGCTTTCGAGGATAAAAAGTAAGATTTTTTTGGGGGAAAAATAATGTGACTTAGTGAGAATCACACTCGGGTTGCATCAAACAGTTTTTTTGGCAACGTTTTTTTTATTCGATGACAACATCCATGAAATTTTATGAAAGTTTTTTTTTTTTGTCATAAAGATAAAATAGGCTGTAAAAGTAATGAATAAAATGATACAGTTTTCGTCCTCTCGATGACCGGTTCTACGCACCAGGACCATCTGGAACGCATACCAGCCAAGGGCCATCAAAAACCTTTTCGATCACCTCATATTAACCTATTTCTACCATTCTACCAAACCCGAATCTAGAAATGGAGAAAATAGTTGATTTTAAGAGGAACATCGCAACAACAGAAATGAAATCATTATTTTCCTCAGAAACAAATACTCTAAATCGTCAAAAGCTGGATATCAGTAAAGACTAGACCTTTCGAAAGTGATTAACATAACATCTGGTTACATTTTCTTCACACTTTTCTCAAACAACCCGTATAACATATCTATTCGCATGTATTTTTGACCAATGCTGCTGGAAGCTATTATATTTCTTCACACTTTTCTCAAACAACTCGTATAACAAATCTATTCAAATGTATTTTGACCAATTCTGCTGGAAGGTATTATATTTCTTAAACCTTTTTTTTCAGTTCGGTTTTCTGAACCTGAATCTAGAAATAAAATTTCAAGAGGAACGCCGCGCCACTACCACAAGATACTTTTCAAACACCCATCTGTCGACAGTACCCAATATACTATTTAGACTTTTCTCTTGGTTAAATAATTAATTTATAGATTTTATCATAACACATACATACACAAATAATTATCAAGTACATAGAGGACAATAACACAAAGCCGTATTTGATACGAAAATAATAACTTAAAAAATTAAAACTCTATTCTTTAAATAAAGGGAGAAAACAGGATTCAAAGAAAGAAGAACCTTTAAAGAGTCCTTACACATCTGTACGACAAATTGTCGGATAAACACCGGCAGTCCAAAATGAAAGGCTGAGAAAATTCATCTACCTGTTCATATTTTACGCGCCGAGCTTAGAGTTCATTCGAATACTTTGTGTGACACCGTTTAATTTGTAACTAACTCCTATAAAATATGTGACACATAAGATTGTGAGATGTTACCCAGAGCCGGATTAACCATTAGGCAGAATAGGCAGTTGCCTGGGGCCCCCGAAAAATGAAAAAATCTTTGAAAATTTTCTTACAAACATAAAATTTCAAAGAATTAAATGAAAATATAATCAAAACTNGAGTTCATTCGAATACTTTGTGTGACACCGTTTAATTTGTAACTAACTCCTATAAAATATGTGACACATAAGATTGTGAGATGTTACCCAGGGCCGGATTAACCATTAGGCAGAATAGGCAGTTGCCTGGGGCCCCCGAAAAATGAAAAAAATCTTTGAAAATTTTCTTACAAACATAAAATTTCAAAGAATTAAATGAAAATATAATCAAAACTGAAAATAATTGAAAAAATACAACATAAACAAACAAAGTGAAATCACAAACGTCACTTGAAACTTAGTTCGTTTTTATTCTAGGGATTTGGAGGAATTTTTCATTGAAATGAAACATTTCCAAACTTACGTTAACTCCAGATACACTGATGCACAAAAAAGTAAAATTTTTATGAAAGCTACAAGTTATGACAGCTTGGGGGCCCTTTTTTTTCACGTCCGTTCCCTTTTTTTTCGATTTTTTATTTTAATCGAAAAAAAGAGAACGGACGTGAAAAAAGGGCCCCCAAATTGATGGTTGCCTAGGGCCCCGTTGAGGGTTAATCCTGTCCTGATGTTACCTTGAGATTACATCCTCACGGTCCGAGTCTATCTGAACTGGATGTGTTAAAGTAACATAGAAAGCAACTTTGTAAAATTATCTTACTGAAGTAATTATATTGTAGTAATTGACATGGTGGCCATATATTAGACTCCCAGATTAGCTTCACACAACAACTTCTTCAAAGTTGCATTCTTATACAATGCAAAAGATGGCTACAATCGGTAATGATGATGCCGCTATTGATTGATTGATCATTCATTTTTCTTTTTTGTTTATTCTTCCTTTTTGAATAAGGAAACCTATTTGGTTCATTTTGTCATGTAGATGTAAAAGGACTGTAAGAGAGAGAAGAAAACAAACCGCGAAGAGAAGAAAAAATTATGAAAAAAACAATATTGTCGTACATAATATTGATCTGGAGTGGTATTTTTAAAAGTTGTACCTATTAAATAGCTATGTACGGAAAAAGAATCACAGAACTTTTGATTTTGCTTGTAGCAGAGCCTTTGCTTCACCACTAACATCAGTTAGTATTTCTTCCATGTATCTGTTTATTTATGGTTTTGTGAGTATGCATAACTCAAACGGTATAAATATATCGAAAAAGTGATGGGAATAAACCCCCCCACCCAAAAAACATACGCTGGGACATAGGGAAAAGTGAGAAATCTAAATGTTTACTGATCGTATCCAAATTTTGTCCCAGATTTTTACCACATAGTTAATCTGGTTAAATTTTATAACAAATCTATTCATTTACGAGGAGTATCATAAATTTGCGTGAATCAAAATTATATTTTTACATACACACAGAACGGTCATTCCTCTACAGGCACCAATATAATATGTAAAGCTTGAGAAAAGGAATCTTAATAAAAGAAATTTTATTATTTCAAAAAGTAACTAATATTTTTCATTTGAAAGTTCAATATCCATTTTTTAGATATAGCTGGCCAGTAATTACTCAAAGGTAGAACTTGCTATTCTTTCATAAGTAAAATAAACACGTACATATGATACTTGAAAATTTGGGAAATTATACAATAATTTTTCAACCAATATCAAAATGTCCTGTTAGTCATTTACCTTTGTTACTCACTGATATAAACATATTGATTGATATGGCTGATATAAATATATTGTATTGATTGACATGGCTTTGGATACCCTTGTCAATTATTAGCTATATCTTGGAAACAGTCTCATATATCTAGTTACCATTAAAAACAAAGATGCCACCTAATCATGATAAAGATTATTTTTATCTTTTCAGAAATATTAATACTCGTATACAATATTACAACAAATATTGACGATCCATCCAAATCAGAAGGACCAAACATTTTAAATTTGTTTCGTGGAACATAATATCACTCATTAGTCCACTCACCGTACTGGAGATGGTGTCCAAAAATATTGACTCAACTGACAAAGAAACACAAAAAGGGTCTCTATTGCAGCAATATATCTTTGTTTTTTTTAAATACTTACAATTTGTGAGAATTTCAAATTTAATTTTAGAAACGAAATATGTTTAAAATTAGGCAAACATAAAAACAACTAGCATACTAGAATAATTATAAAAATATTATAATAAAAGTATTTTAACGTTCCTTCATGCAACCGATTCTTTTACATTCATTTTATGATGAAAAAAAAAATCTAGCACAAAATTGATAAATACAAAAAATCTAGCACAAAATTGATACATACGTATTTGATTGAATAAATCAACTACACAAAATATGTTGATTATTCTCAAGTATATTGAGAACTTTTAGGCTCCGCCTGACGCTTTTGATGTATGAACATTATTTCCGGGATAAAAATAACTAGCCTCTATATCACTGTCAGACTTATAAACTATCTCTATGCAAAAAATATCACTTTTATCTGTTGCTGGTGAAAGAAGAACAAACCAACAAACACAGTTGCATTTATAATAGTAGGATACCAAAATAATCGAAAGCGCTCAGTAACATAAAAAACGTCTTTGTAGTTGATACAAAACTCAAGTTCAGTGGCAGAGTTCACCACTCCTAGGTAATTTAGAACTTTCCGCCCCTATTTTGACAAAAAATGCACACACACACACAAGCCTGTCTGTCGGTCCGTCTGTGAACAAGATATCTCAAGAACGGCAAGTGCTAGAGACTTGAAATTTGTCAGTTTTATGCCATGAACTTGTCAGTTTTATGCTATGAACGGCAAATTAAGCTTTTGGCGGAAATTGAATATACTGTTGGTGGTTTTATGCCGCTTTTTAGGGGTTTTCGCAAATCCTGCTTAAAATAGGAATGGTAATAGCTAGAACTTTAAAATTGGTACCTATTCATATCAATTTTATACAAGAAATTGAAAAATACAACTTAGGTTGAAGTGTAATATATAATTGTATTTCCTCTCTGGGGACTTAGAAACGTGTTCTGGACTTGAAAATTCGACATCGACAATTTCAGCCCATTACGAAACTTTCTTCTTTTTTTATATAGATAAGAAAAGTCGTGTGATGTTCACACCAGATTTTTTTTTAATAAAAAGACGTTTTAAAATTTTTTTTTTAAAACGTCTTTTTTTGTTTTAAAATTTCTGTTTTAGTCTTTCTGGTGTGATGTTCACACCAGATTTTTTTTAATAAAAAGACGTTTTAAAAATTTTTTTTTAAAACGTCTTTTTNGACTATTCATATCAATTTTATACAAGAAATTAAAAAATACAACTTAGGTTGAAGTGTAATATATCAAGAAGTGTAATATATAATTGTATTTCCTCTCTGGGGACTTCGAAACGTGTTCTGGACTTGAAAATTCGACATCGACAATTTCAGCCCATTACGAAACTTTCTTCTTTTTTTATATAGATAAGAAAAGTAGTGTGATGTTCACACCAGATTTTTTTTTAATAAAAAGACGTTTTAAAATTTTTTTTTTAAAACGTCTTTTTTTGTTTTAAAATTTCTGTTTTAGTCTTTCTGGTGTGATGTTCACACCAGATTTTTTTTAATAAAAAGACGTTTTAAAAATTTTTTTTTAAAACGTCTTTTTTTGTTTCAAAATTTCTGTTTTAGTCTTTCCTCTGCCAGATAAGTTTTTAGGGGAAACTTTGGCTAAACTTAAATAATATCAATCTATAAAAAAAAATCAAGAATGTCAAATGATGGCGCTAAAGAATCGGTAACCACATTTCACATGACCTCGTCTCGAAAACCATCACTCCTTTGGATACTCGAGACCTTATCAAGGATCAACTCAACACAATGTGAGATTACTTGGAATCACTGAAAGACACAATTGTGAGTCTTCTCCAGGATTTGTCTCACTTAATCTCATCCTCCTCCATGGGCTCATCTTCATCCTCAACATCAATCGATTGTTCCGGACTTCTGGTGAAAAAAAAAAAAAACACACACACATTTCATATACAGGGTGTACCAAAAATAATGGCACCGCTGAAAAATGTTTGACCAAACACTATCAATACAGCTATGCAAAACAAAAGAAGATCGTCTGATGGTGCGATCATTCTCATTTTTTCCTGATGGTGATGATTTGCTAATCCCAAATCAAGGCTGATTTGGGATTAAGAAGAAGGAACAATTTTGGTGTGTTTTGAAATTTCTGATTTTCCCAATAAAAGGTTTATTTATTTTGATGATTTGCTGTGATGAAAAAAATTTAACTTTTTTTGGCAAAATTGATTTTAGTTTTCTTCGGCTCATGATTGCTGCTGCAATAAAAACAACGACAGCCTTATTTGATTTTCTCTTTCATTTTTCCAAGTGACAATTTCAATTTCAGTCTGAAATTTTTTATCGAAACACTTGTACAGGTTTGAGTGAAACAAATTTTCTCCTTAAATAAAGGTCACTAAAAGGAAGCCGAATATTTTTTTCCAAATTTAATATTTAAAGCACTTTATATCCCCGAATGGGATCATGTTAGTCTTATTTTGCGCTCTAAAAACACCTTCAGAGACATTTTACATCTCTGTAAAAAATGAAATATGACGACTTTTAAACATATAAGTACCAATGGGTGCCATATTGACCGAAAGGAAGAAAGTCTACTTACTGAAGATGTTTCTTGTTCATACTAAGGGATGCCATAGCAGATACAGTTTCAATATCCTCAACTGCACTTAACATACTCCACGATGTTGTCTGCGCTGTCCGCTTCAATACCGGCCAATGAGGTGCCTGGAAACACAAACATAAAATAAAATATAAAAAAAATATGAAGAATTTCTTCGTGGTAAGGCCAAACGACCTTTTCACAATTTTTGTGGGTATCACAGCATTACTAAGAGCCTCCTGCACTAATAATCTCTTCAAACTTCAAATCTTTTTACTCTGGTAATGTCGCCACTGGTCGCATCGTCCTCATGAGGTACCCCAAAATCCCAAGCAGAAAGTCGAAAACTTTCCGAACCCGCCGGGGATTGTACCCAGGTCCCCCTAAGTGCAATGCCAGTGTGATACTCACTAGACAAGGAGGACTGTCTACTAACCAAAATAAATATCCTAGCAATAAAAGAAAAACATTGCAAAAATTAAAGAGGCTATTGAATACTATTTACAACAATAAATCGTATTTTATGACCCGTTTTTGCTTGGTCTGTAATAGTTTGCGGGAAAAATTGTACAGGCCACCTGTTATGTTGTTAACGTTCTCAACGACTCTCACTGTGTCTCCAGGCCAAGAAAGGTGGCCACTCCAACAGAATCTATCCATAAGGCTCTAGATTGGTTGGGTTTGATGGACAGTTGAATCAATGGTTTTACATCAGGAGCAGCCAGCATACATAGAGGACAACGATCAGATACTTCAAGGTTCAGCAAGGATCTATATACCAAGTCTTTGGAGAAGTGTCTGGAGCAGCACGGCTGGGATGAACAGCTCGAACGGAAGGAAAACCCAATGAGTTGTCGTCGAAACGGTGTTGATGGTCTTTGGTCGTGCCCGAAGGCACGGGTAGCCCCAGTGCGAAGAACCAATCATCTCGAGGGCCTTCGGGCCACCTAGTAACTTGCGCTTCACTGAAAATAAAAGACTTCTTTCTCACCTGAATCGCAATGGTTTTCTGCAATGTTTCAACTCCCTTGTGACATGGTGATCTCCTTAACTCTTCTGCACTCAAAGGGGGCGGAGAATCACCTAACAATGCACGAACACATGCCTCTGCTGAATCACACATGCTTGGCAAGTCATATCCACCTTCTAAAGCTAATATCACCTAAAACAAAACAAAAAAACAGTTGTGTATTTGTGAACTGAACAGATTTCGCTAGTAACCAATAAAATAAATAATATATCTCCAGTAAGAAAAATGAGGGAGCCGAGAAAATATGTGGAAAACTACTAGAGAAGCCTGAATTAAAGCGGAGTAGCCCCGAAAAGCGTGAAAAGATTCTACAATACAGAAATTCTAAATCTTACCTTTCCATCCGCTAAACCCATCAACTGTTGAGTCATGTATCCAAAACAAGCAGGTGATAATTTATATCCTCCTAAAGGGGGAGGATGTCCTAAAGCTGCATCAAAGCCAGCAGATACTAACACAATCTCGGGATCATATTCCTGAAAACAGTGAGACGGGTTCATTTTAGAAAAAAGAAAAAATAGAAAATTGACAACAAGGACTAATAAGCCTTCATCAGTTATGCAGAGTAAAATATTTGCAAACCTATAATACCTTTACAGACAATATCATAATACAGTAAGCGTCTTATCCAGCGTCAATGGCACGTTGAAGTCACCAATTGACTTGAAGCAACGTTCAGCGAGGTATTACTTAGTGAGTAACCATATAGGGTTCCGCCCTCGTGATGCTGGTTATTCCCGGCCAAAATTAGGCTGAGTGAGATCAATATTGGTTTTTAAATTTCAAGCGACTGGAGGTTAAACCCCCTGTCTTGAATGAAGAATAGATGTTAGAGACGTTAATCCAAAAGAAAGAAGTATGATTGAAATGACCTGATCATATAAAAACTTTTTAAAAAGACATTAGAATTGGGCGCTAAAAGAAAGTCGTTTATTTTTTTATTTTATTTTTTACCAGATTAAGAAATCTTGTTTTTGCTGTTGGTCATTAATCTTAAAATTACCTTGGCAATTGGCATCACTATTGTTCTAAATGCAGCTAAATATTCGGCATCTCCCATGGGTGGATTCAAAGCGCCTGACCAGGCCACATTGACATTGAACCCGAGACCAGCTCCGGCTCCACACTGAAAGTCAAATTAGATCAATAAAAATACAAGGAAAATATCAAATTTTGAGGGTAGGGGGGGATACATATTTTTTTTTCGTGACGATTCCAAAAATTTCCAAAAAAAAAAAAGATTCCAAAAAACCCCCCTCCCTTGTTGGCGCTGGAAAATGTAAATGTTTATTAAAACTGAATCGATTTTAACAAGAAATTTTGTTCAATTCGAACTAGTAGGTAAATGTATGTTTGCAACTCATATTACTTGTTCTCTAATGGGTCACTTACCAGTTATCGTGTTGTACGCCCATTTAATTTAAACTCATTTTCCAAGTTGATCCCTCCCCCCATAAATATAGTTCTGTATCCGCCCCTGCTAAGAATTCAAGTTGAAGGTGATCAATCAATAACCCATACTCAATCAAATAAAGAAAACCTTTAGGACACTTGGCAGAACTATCAAATACAATTTTTCTACAATTTTAATATATTATTCAGTACGCGTATTTCGGATTTTACTTCATTATCAAAAATGAACATTAGATAACTTATATACGAGGAAAATCTGACTTTTAATTAGATTTTCCTTTTCTGTATCTTTTATATACAGAGTGTTTGGCTATAAATGAGACCCCTGAATATGGTGCGTAGCTGAGATCAAATTGAACATTTTTTACGAAATTCGCTAGTGAGCCAGACGAAGCATAGCCGAGTTACAGGGTGGAGAAGGTCATTTTTGAACAACTTTCAACGTCGCTTGGTGGGTTCTCTGTGACCGAACAAAAAGAAGATGGACACTAAATC
>CM022875.1:2658949-2670629 GCA_012654025.1 Pachypsylla venusta
GGGGGGTACAGAATACTTCCATTTCACACTTTTTTTAAAAAAAAAATTCTGAATTTGATATAATTTCTGACGTTAACGTTTTTATCTTCTTGCCAACTTTTTATAGAAATCCAACTAATATCGTTTGCTAATATAATACTAATATTGTTCGCTATTAACACGGGGTGAAAAATTGTGTTCGAAGTTTCAAAAACTTTTCACACAGAAATTCTAATATTAGAAAAATAACTACTTTTCATTTGTCGGAACGAATTAGACAAAAAAAAAAAATATCAATTTTCAGGTTTTCCCAAAATTTGCTTTTAGTTTTTAAAATTTTGACTTCATATTCGAAATCAGTACCATCAAAAACTAGGATTTAAGTGTTCGTCACTTTCAAAGAACCTTCCAAGCGATGTAGAAAGTTGTCCTAAAATCCCCTTTTTCAATCTTTACTTTGGCTATGCTTCGTCTGGCTCACAAACCAATTTCTTAAAACTTGTCCCATCTGATTTCAGTTAACCCACCATAATCAAGCTCTCATTTATATTCATACATCCTGTATTCGATCATGTCTCTAAGGCGTCTTACGAAGTAAGTGGTTTCATCCAATAAATAATTGATAAACATTATATCACTCACCCAGTCTAATATAAATATACGTTTCAGATCTAATCTTTGAATGAGAAGTTTGGCCGCAATGGCCACTGAATTGAAAAAACAAAAGCCCATGGCCTGAGATTCTTCTGCATGATGCCCGGGAGGTCGAACAATGGCAAAGCCGTTTCTAATATCACCAGTAAATGCTGAAATTTAATATAAGAAAGATTAAACATCAGAGTTGTTGGACTTTTTTTTTTGCCTAAAATAGAAATAAAACTCTCAAGTGGAACTCTTTTTCAAATAGCTATAGAATCTACATTACATTAATGTTGTCCAGATTTAGACACAAATGAAGCCGTACTCCCTTAGAAATTTTCTGAGTTCACCGGCAACCTAATTATAGAGACCTGACCCTTGAATCTGGTATCATCTAGGATAAATGTGCAACCAAATATTGACGACTATCTGATCCCCTCGCAATTTTTTTTTGGCAAAACTTTAATTTGTGCATCCCTTCTTCTCGTCAAGATGGAGGTGATCAATCAATAACCTGATACTTAATAGTGTGGGTAGTGGGAATACAAATTTTTAACACTCACAATCCCATACTTGAGATTGTGAGTTGTAACATTTTTTTTTAAATGAGATTATTCAATTACTTTCAAATCTCTCAAAATGAAAATGTCGTATGACGGAAATTGAAATTAAAAATTCTCTCCTTCAAAAAAGAAAATCTCAGGAGATTATGGGAAGTTTCTTAAAAGTGATATCCTCACGTGCTCAATGATTAGGTTAGTCACGTATTGCAGTGACTGGTTCTGGGGAACCATATATATTATTTGCTACCAGAATCAACAACTTGTTCAGAGCTACAGTCACATACTCGTACATCTGGCTATCATCGGAAACGATGATGTCACTATTAATTGACTAAAGTACATCTGGCTACCATCGGAAACGATGATGTCACTATTAATTGACTAAAGTACCTTTGTGAGAGAGATCAATGACACAGCCGGCAGCCATCCGTGATGCAGGTGCAGTATGCAATTCATTCCACGTCGTATCCGAATCCACACCAATACCACCACATTCTAATCGGACAAAAGTTTTCATTTGAAGATCGGATAATTTACTGATATCCAACTTTTGACGATTTAGAGGATTTGTTCCTGAGGGAAAAAAATGATTTTAATTTCTGTTGTTGTTGCGATGTTCCTCTTAAAATTAACTGTTTTCTCCATTTTTACATGTAGGTTTGGAATCATCATCATGCAGCTTCATCGTGGTCGATGGTTGCCATGTTTGGTGATTATTTGTGACAATGGATTTGAACATTATACTTATTCATTATTTCATGGAAACCTAATAAATAGATTTTTATTATTTTGGCCATTATTATGGATTACATGTTGGTGATTGCGTTCTAGTATTCTTGATAATGCCGTTTGGTGAATGTTAAGTTCAAACTTACCAAAAAGTAAAGTATGTGACTCGGTATGACAAGATTGCAGTTCATCTAATGTAGCTTTTCGTGATCTAATTCGATCACACCTTTGTACAAGTCCAGTTTCAACCAGTCTTGCCCAAACACTCTGCAGTCTACCACCATGTTCCGGATGGGTGGTATTGTCACCACATATACACGTGTGTTTCAACATGAGGCTATCAAATGCGAGACCAGTAGTAATTCGGTGAGGACTTCTGAGGAAAAAAATCAAGTTTGGTGTTCATATGAATATGGTTGTCTTTGGAAATTTTATATTTTCTTTTTTGAAGGAAGAAATTTATTGATTCAATTTTAACTCTCTCAAATGAAAAAAGTCAAAAATTAAAATTGAAAAATCTTTTCTTCAAAAAACTGAAGATAAATAATGTTAACTTATCATATGTACATACGACCCCCCCCCCTTGGCAATGCTAGGGTTAAAATTATAATTCTTTTCTGCTGACCTTTATTTTAAAAAGATTTTGCAGTGTTCTGTAAACTTTGCTCTTTAGTGATAGTATGATTTGAAGATTTGGCAGCCTACGGCTGTGGACATTGCTCTTTAGTGGTTATTTTTTAAAAAAATTGACAAAAGAAAGATTCATGGAAAACGTTGGATGGTAAAAAATTTGTGCGCCCTACGGGGGCCCCAAAAGGAAAATTTCTACAAAATGCCAAAAATTGTGAAATATAATACTTGGAATCACTGTACATACCAAATTTTATCAAAATCAGACAAATTTTATGTATGTTCATTTTTGGGCCCCTGCCGGGGCTTTAAAAGCAAAATTTCTGCAATACACCAAAAATTGTCGTCACGATGCGATGGCTGGTACAACCAGCCATCGTGAGGTATAGTTACTGTACACTTGTTTACAGTATAATTTCATGACCAAGGCTAGTACAGAGATCGAAATTCGGTCTAACTAATCTTTCGGCTTCCGAATGATAATGTTATCCCATATGATTACTCGGGTATTGCTCTCAAGACAGAAGACAATGGTTCCAAAACCCGAAGCTCGTTTGATCGAAATGAAAATAAAATGTGCGACGAGCAAATTTTGCTTTTAAAATTGAATGGCCCCCCCCCCCATATATTTCTCCATAGAGAGTAATATCCTCAAAATATAATGGGTTTTCGTAACGACTTGTATGTCTGTTTTGATTTAACTATTTACAAACTGGATACGTATACGGTAAAAAATACTTACCCACTCATCCTAGGGGTGAGTAAAGCTCCTGATGAAGATTCTGCGCTTAGGGCAACTAAAGGACTAGATAAAGCTCGGGACAAAGGTCGCACCGAATGTGAAGAGAGCCTCGGAGTAAATACGGAACCTAGAATCAGAACAAAAGTTTAGGTGAATACTGTATACACCTACAAATAGGGCGTTTGAAAAAAAAAAAAAAATGTCCCCGAATTGAACGAAACTCTTCAACAGATTGGATCAAATATTGGACTTACCTTCATTGACTTGAAGCGTTTGCCGCATCATAAGATCGCGCTGTTGCTGTAAGAAAGACTCTCTTTCTCGTTGTTGTTTATGGATTTCACTTTCTTCATCAGAAACATCCTGACTCCGTTTGCCACCCGTAAGATCTATGACTTCATTTTCTGGTGTATCACTCAACTGGGAACTATTGGATGCAGCTCGGCTTCCCACCCTCGTCAGTACTGTCTGTCTGATTTGCTAAGCAAGAAAAAATAATTGAAAGCGGTAAAGATATCGAACACTATCTCAATCATATGATTTCAAAAGTCACGCGAATTCAAAAGTTAGATGAATTCAAAAGTTGCGTGATTTAATTTAAAACAAAGGAATGGCGATATTCAGTGTTGGAGAATCGTTTCAACTTTGATTTTTATACTTTCATTCATTGAGCTTTGATTGANATTTGCTAAGCAAGAAAAAAATAATGGAAAGCGGTAAAGATATCGAACACGATCTCAATCATATGATTTCAAAAGTCACGCGAATTCAAAAGTTAGGTGAATTCAAAAGTTGCGTGATTTAATTTACTCAAAGGAATGGCGATATTCAGTGTTGGAGAATCGTTTCAACTTTGATTTTTATACTTTCATTCATTGAGCTTTGATTGAAAATAAAAATATTCTTGGCTTCACATCGTTTTATATTTGAACATAACTGTCTTAAAAATTAGGAACGTTTAAAATTTCTCTCTATAATTTCAACGAAACATCGTAAACATTAAGCGTGTTTTTTTTACTTGCTCATCTCAATGAATTCACTTTATTGCTCAGTGTGTTTTTTTAACTTACTCATCTAAATTAATTCACTTTATTTCTCAGCGTGTTTTTTTTTTAAACTTACATTTTTTTTTTAACTTAAACTTTTTTTTAAACTTACTTTTTTTTAAACTTCTCAATTAATCCACTTTATTACTCATTTCTCTTTGATTTATTCTCAAGTCAAGGAGAAACAAGAAATAAATATTGAATAATCGAATTATTCACATATTTTGGATAATTTTTTTAAAAGACCTATTTTAAACTATCGATTCGACACTGAATTAAAACTGAAATGTGAACCATAGCATGGTACTAAAAGATGACTGCCGTTACAAATCAGGTCTAACTTTGAGAACAGTTTCTATGGGAACGCTCTTTCATTTATTTCTTTATTCAAATACTCCAGAAGAAAAGTGTCAGACGTCCTCAATTCAGAGCCAAAGAAGCCAAATAAAGAATGATTGTCTAATGATAAGTGACGAGCAGTGTAAATTCAGATCCATTGATCCCATATCGAAACAGTGAAACTTATCGAAGCTAAATAATGAGAAAAAAAAGATTGGCAATATTTTACCTGCCTGAGTAAGTTATGTTGGGCTTGGCCATGTTCGTTTTCATATATGACTAGAGGGTTTGTGGCCAACATNTGACTAACCTGGCTATCGGTTATAGGAGAAGGATGGTAAGGAGATTGGATGGGTGTTTGTACATGAGCTGGCGCCGGCGTACTACTGACCGGATCCATGACTGAAAACAAATCAAAAAATGAATACGTTTGAAAAACTGGAAAGAAAAGAAAATACCAAAAACAATTTAATAAATAAAATTGACAAGCAGTAATTTGTTCCAACGCACACTTTGAATGTAGCACCAGATAGAGCCAGATTTATGTAACTGCAGCTCTAAATAAGTTATTGTTTTCTGTTCAAGTTTTTAATTATCATCATACATTTAATCTTGAAGACTAATAATTGGCTTAAACTCCCTAGAACCATGTCAATCATTGGAATATAATTACGCCAGTAACATAATAATTTTGCAATAATAACGTCAGTAACATAATAATTTTGCAATAATTACGTCAGTAACATAATGATTTTATAATAAATACACCAGCAACATAATAATTTTGCAATAATTACGTCAGTAACATACTAATTTTGCAACAAATACGCCAGTAACATAATAATTTTCCAATCATTAAGTCAGTAATATAATAATTTTGCAATAAATACGCCAGTAACATAATAATTTTCTAATCATTACGTCAGTAAGATAATAATTTTGCAATAATTACGTCAGTGACATAATAATTTTGCAATAATGTCAGTGACATAATAATTTTGCAATTATTACGTCAGCAATATAATAATTTTGCAATAATTACGTCAGTTACATAATAACTTTGCAATACAAAGTCACGCGAATTCAAAAGTTNATTTTTTAAGGTATATTTGTAAAAGTGTATTTTTATACTTGTAAGCTATACCTTTAAAAAAATATTATCGAACACAGACTATTCTGCATCTCTAGAAATACTCGTTATGTAAAAATATCTAGAAATACTCGTTATGTAAAAATCTCTAGAAATACTCGTAATGTAAAAAAAAAATATCAAACACAGACTATTCTGTATCTCTAGAAATACTCGTTATGTAAAAATATCTAAAATACTCGTAATGTAAAAAAAAAAAAAGTTATGGAACAGACTATTCTGTACCCCTGGAAATACTTGTAATGTAAAAAAAAAAATATTATTGAACACAGACTATTCTGTATCTCTATAAATACTGGTAAAAAAACGAACATCGACTATTCTGTATTTCTAGGAACACTCGTAATGTAAAAAACAAATTATTATCAAACACAGACTATTCTGTATCTCCAGAAATACTCGTAATGCTAGAGCTACAGAATGGTTCCCCCATTAAGGTCCAAAATTTTATACTTACTTGAAAGCGGCGGGTAGTAAGGTAAATTATTTGACAGAAGATGGCTGGTAATAGGAAGACCCAGACGTGCTGTAAAAGCAGCCCGTACTTCTGCTTCAGAGACAGAGCTCAGCTTTTTGCTTTCCTATAATAAAAACAAACAATTTTGTAATTGAAGGTAAAATAGCAATTTTATGGGCCGTGAATTGGGTAAAATAGGTCGGTGGTGAAGAGTAATAAGCTCTGAGACTGGTAAATAATAGGGCGTGGGTTAAAACCCAGCCAACCAATGGATTTAATCCTCATTCATGAATTTGAAATATTGACCAAATAATGATAGTAACGAAAACTATCGGCGTAAGGAGACTCTTTAGTCTTATTCGGGCAAAATAAATAAGGACTATTATTAAAAATTGGGTTCAGTTAAGAGCTAACCTTTTTAACAGCCATATTCTCCCAGCAGAAACTTATGGAGCCAAATAAGGAATGCTACTAGAAAGGTAAAAACAACATCAAGAACTATGGGGGAGAATCATCAATGTCACCAAGAAGGACGACATCAGGTATATCGAAATATCTTTTAGGCAGAAAAAAAAGATATAAAATGACGACCTGGAACGCATAGCATCACAGTTCTAGCCAACGATCATAACACGCTGAATACATCAGTTCTCGTCCGATTACTGAAGTTAAGCAACGCTGGACGTACTCAGTGCTTGGATGGGTGACCGAATGAGGAACACCACATATCGTTAACTGTTAAAAGTCACAAAAGAACTATATTAGGTCGCATTGACAAAAGACTTATATGGCCATAGCCCGACCAATACCAAATCTGACAACATATTTCGTAACATATTTCTACTATTTTACAAAAACGGGCAGAATCGATAACTTTTAATGAGGAACCGGAACCCAACTACAACAACATCATTGATGAAATTAATCTGTATCCCTTATGTACGCCCATGGTTCAAAACCATGGGCGTACACAAGGGGGGGCTGGCCGGCTGTAGCCCCCCCCCCCCCCTTTTTGGGATAAGTATGTCATCTAACCCTATGCCACGCAGAAATCACTTTTTGGGATACTTACATAACAAAGTGCTCTTTGAACGGTACGAAAATTAAAAAAAAAATCTTCCTGATCTCAACCAAAGTTAACACCAATTTTCATTAGAATCAGACTACGCGTTCAACGGTTGCCGCGGTACAAATAAAGACAATGTACAGGTAAATATTGGCCTCCTTTGACATTTATCGTTTTAGTATGAATTACTTACTGAAGCAGAAGGTGGCCTTCCCAAAGAAATATTGGGCATGGAGGGACTAGTATACAAAGTGAGGTCGCACATGCTTCCATTTTGTTCAGAATTACTCGTCAATTGCCCAAAATTGGTCTCACCTTCCTGTAAAAATATATAAATACAAAGATCTGAAATTTTAATAGAACATGATTTTCTGAAGCCGTTAAAATATTATTGTTCAAATCCAAAAAATCATGAATGAAACAAAACAGAATTGTAAATGATTTTCTGAAGCTGTTAAAATTATATTGTTCAAATCCGGAAATCATGAATGAAACAAAACAGAATTGTAAATGATTTTCTGAAACTGTTAAAATTATAATTGTTCAAATCCGGAAATCATGAATGAAACAAAACAGAATTGTAAATGATTTTCTGAAGCTGTTAAAATTATATTGTTTAAATCCGGAAATCATGAATGGAACAAAACAGAATTGTAAATGATTTTCTGGAGCTGTTAGAATTATATTGTTCAAATCCGGAAATCATGAATGGAACAAAACAGAATTGTAAATGATTTTCTGAAGCTGTTAAAATTATATTGTTCAAATCCGGAAATCATGAATGGAACAAAACAGAATTGTAAATGATTTTCTGAAGCTGTTAAAATTTTATTGTTCAAATCCGGAAATCATGAATGGAACAAAACAGAATTGTAAATGATTTTGTGAAGCTGCTAAAGTATATTGTTCAAATCCGAAAATCATGAATGGAACAAAACAGAATTGTAAAGGATTTTCTGAAGCTGTTAAAATTATATTGTGCAAATCCGGAAATCATGAGTGGAACAAAACAGAATTGCAAATGATTTTGTGAAGCTGCTAAATTTTATTGTGCAAATCCGAAAATCATGAATGGAACAAAACAGAATTGTAAAGGATTTTCTGAAGCTGTTAAAATTATAATGGCGTTGTTGAGGTTGTATTAGGTGCATAATAATTTCTATTTGTTTATGTTCTATTTGTTTATGTTTAACACGACCTGTAACAAGTTTTGGCATGTCAGGTCATTTGAAACAAAATGGCGGGCATTTCAAATTTCGCATTCTTAATGGTACACACGTTATATAGTGCAAATTTTGATACTGACCCCCCTTCCTTTTATATCTTCTTCTGGCATAATATGGTTTTCCGCAGAAAATAATGTAAGTTAAAAGTACAACTCTTACCTCTTAAAGTGCAGCCTAGTGGGCATCACACTGGCTTAGCACGGGAGAGACGCAGGTTTTAATCCTGACGAAACCGTATTTTATTCGGCAATGTGTTTGTTTGGAATGCACTCAGCCTCGTGAGGATAATTGTGTACTTTAGCGACCATTGGCGGCATTACACGAGCAAAGAAATAATTATATAGTGCAGTGATAATTTATTGCAGAGGCGCTTGTAATGCTATGATACTCACAAATCTAGGTTATGACAATGCAATATTTTCGTTAACACAAATAAATATTAACACATTTCATATTTCTTACCTCTTGGATAGGAGTATTGGCGCCGGAGGATGCACTTAAAACAACAGTAGGGGAGTTTGGACCTGATTCAGGAGTACTGCCCGAGGCATCAACTATAAAGAAATATCAAAATTTTCTCAATTATTAATTTGTACGTGATGTACAAATCGATGTGACCAATAATGGGCGGGGCTATCATTTTGAGCGCGGTGAAAAATGTCTATCACCAAAAAATCATATTAACTTTTACCGCTCAGTGGATAAATTTCTATAACAGCCGTGCTTATCGCTAACAAGCAGTTTTCAATTAACAAGAAAACCCAAAACCACAAAGCACTTGTTAAGTACACAAAACAAACTGTGTAGTGTTCTACATTCATTCAAGGTTTTCAGGCATTTAGTGAGTACAAACCAAATATATCCCCCTCCCAATGGCATTTGAGAAAAAATGTTCGAGTTATTACATTTATATTTTAGCACCTGATGCTATCAAATATATTCCTAAATTAAGACTTAAAACACACTTGTAGAATATGAAAATATTTTTTTCTAAATATAAAATGTATAGTGTATTTTATAGGTTGGGGTTGTAGCAGGGCTGCCGAGAGAAAATCCGGGCTCGAGACTAAAAATTACCAAAATGAACAAATTCTCAAGGGCCCCTCCAAAGACCTGGGGCCCGGGGGTATCCCCCCTCCCGGTGACCCTGGGGTGTAGTGGTAAGACGGTCTGACTGGTAAAAGTAGGGCGTGGGTTTAAAACCAGCCAATTTATTTATTTAGCAAAAACAAATTAAAAGGTTTCAATATAATACATATGAGGCGGCGCCGGTGGGTCCTAACGGTAGACATTTTATAGGGCTTATGGGACGGGTACACACTGATAAAGGGCGGGTCCTAACGGTGGACATTTTATGGGGCTTCCGGGACGGGTACCCACTGATAAAGGGCGGGTCCTAACAGTAGACGTTTTATAGGGCTTCCGGGACGGGTACCCACTGATAAAGGGCGGGTCCTAACGGTAGACATTTTATAGTCTTCCGGGACGGGTACTCACTGATAAAGGGCGGGTCCTAACGATATATATTTTATAGGTCTTCCGGGACGGTTACCCACTGATAAAGGGCGTGTGCCAACGGTAGACATTTTATAGGTCTTCCGGGACGGGTACCCACTAATAAAAGGCGGGTCCTAACGGTAGACATTTTATAGGGCTTCCGGGACGAGTACCCACTGATAAAGTAATGTTTAGTATTTTTATAGCAAATGGTCTCATAAGGCTCTTGAAGCATGAAATTTTAATTTCGACTGATCAATCAATCAACAGCTAAAGGTTTTGCTTGTCATCATACATCTAAAGTTTTCTTAAATATATCTATTCTTGGGAGCTAATAATTTGCATGCCCCCCCGCCCCCCTAGAACCATGTTACTCAGTATGTTAGGTCAGTAACATAATAATATTGCAGAGTTGCTTTTTATCTTCTCAAGTGAGATTCAAGAATATTTTAGCATTTTTCAAAACCAGTACGCGACAAAATAACAATTGGCCCCGTGGTCACAAAAAATATTTTCATGCACGTCCCAGGTGGGAAACCACACTTTATGATGCCGTCCACGGTGACAAACCACACTTTATAATGACCTCTCCGGTGAGAAACCACACTTTATGATGCCGTCTCAGGTGAGAAACCACGCTTCATAATGCA
Source organism: Pachypsylla venusta (assembly GCA_012654025.1). NCBI lineage: Eukaryota > Metazoa > Arthropoda > Insecta > Hemiptera > Aphalaridae > Pachypsylla > Pachypsylla venusta. The sequence goes on from CM022875.1 coordinate 2,669,663, forward strand.
CTCTCCGGTGAGAAACCACACTTTATGATGCCATCTCAGGTGAGAAACCACACTTTTTGATGCCGTCCCCGGTGAGAAAACTCACTTTATGATGCCGTCCCAGGTGAGAAATCACACTTTATGATGCCGTCCCCGGTGAGAAAACACACTTTATGATGCCGTCCCCGGTGAGAAACCACGCTTTATTGTGCCCTCTCCGGTGAGAAACCACACTTTATGATGTCGTCCCGGGTGAGAAAACATACTTTATGATGCCGTCCCCGTTGAGAAACCACGCTTCATAATGCCCTCTCCGGTGAGAAACCACACTTTATGATGCCGTCTCAGGTGAGAAACCACACTTTATGATGCCGTCTCAGGTGAGAAACCACACTTTTTGATGTCGTCCCGGGTGAGAAAACATACTTTATGATGCCGTCCCAGGTGAGAAATCACACTTTATGATGCCGTCCCCAGTGAGAAAACACACTTTATGATGCCGTCCCCAGTGAGAAAACACACTTTATGATGCCGTCCCCAGTGAGAAAACACACTTTATGATGCCCTCCCCGGTGAGATACCACAACTAATGATGCCGTCCCAGGTGAGAAACCACACTTTATGATGCCGGCCCTAAACCAAAAACAATTTTGGTCTATTTTTTTCAATAATCTTTGGAATCGATCATAAAACCCTCAAAAAATATGATATTTTTTTTAAAAAAAAATAATTTTAACTGAACGACAATTGATTGGCGATCTAATTCAAAGGCAGAACTATTTTGCCCCCGTTTGTATTTTGCTAAACTGTCAAACGTACTTTCTTTTTAGGGCTGACCTACTTAGAGAAAAACTAAACGGATCCACCTTTGGTCCGACCTTAGGGACCCACCAATGGACGCGACACAAGGCCCGAATGAGGACAAGTTTTTACCGGAGCCAATTTTTAGCTATGTAGTAATTTTGAGTTTTTGGCGGATATCGAAAGA
>CM022875.1:2689714-2702215 GCA_012654025.1 Pachypsylla venusta
TGAACATCATAGAGTCAACACTGGCCTGAGGATGATAGCCTGAGTGCTATTGAATCTATTGTGAACATCATAGAGTCAACACTGGCCTGAGGATTATAGCCTGAATGCTATTGAATCTATTGTGAACATCATAGAGTCAACACTGGCCTGAGGATGATAGCCTGTGAGTGCTATTGAATCTATTGTGAACATCATAGAGTCAACACTGGCCTGAGGATGATAGCCTGTGAGTGCTATCGAATCTATTGTAAACATCATAGAGTCAACACTGGCCTGAGGATGATAGCCTGAGTGCTATTGAATCTAATGTGAACATCATAGAGTCAACACTGGCCTGAGGATGATAGCCTGAGTGCTATTGAATCTATTGTGAACATCATAAGAGTCAACACTGGCCTGAGTATATGATAGCCTGAGTGCTATTGAATCTATTGTGAACATCATAGAGTCAACACTGGCCTGAGTATATGATAGCCTGAGTGCTATTGAATCTATTGTGAACATCATAGAGTCAACACTGGCCTGAGGATGATAGCCTGAGTGCTATTGAATCTATTCTGAACATCATAGAGTCAACACTGGCCTGAGGATGATTGCCTGAGTGCTATTGAAAGCTCGCCCTAATAATTTCAATTAGAATCGATATTGTCTCTTTTTTTGTAAATATTTTTTATTATTTTACGATTCTTTTTATAAATATTTTTATAAGATTTATTACTAATAAAATCTATTTGTGCTACAAAAAGGGGTTTGCAATGTATTTAAATCATGAGATCATGTACAAAAACAACAAAACATAATTTACAAAAAGTCCACGGGGTTTTCCCGTCGACATCGCCTGGCAGTCCACTTTTGAAACATGCGTTGGTGTTCCAGTGATAAGACGGTCTGGCGAGTAAACAGTAGGGCGTGCATACAAAAACCCAGCCAATTCATGGAATTTCATCCTCATGAATTTGAGATATTTACCAACCACTATTGACATGGAAGGGGTGAGGAATATCAACATTTAGTCCGGCGTCCTCAGAGTACCATAATATGTTGCCCAACCCTTCCATCACCACCACTTTCCGTATTGGACACGGAATGGAAGTAAGCACACACCCCGTCCATTGTCCTCAGAGTACCATAATATGTTGCCCAACCCTTTCATCACCATCACTTTCCGTATTGGACACGGAATGGAAGTAAGCACACACCCCGTCTACACCTAGTCCATCGTCCTCAGAGTAGCATAATATGCTATACTCAATCCTTCCATCACCATCAATCAGTACTGTTTTTTCTTTTTTTAAAAAAAAACTTATTGAGGAAATTTCTATAAAAAGAGGGGAAATTCTGATAAAATATTTGAACATTTTCAAGGTCAAATCAAATTCTAGAAGAATTGAAAATTTCTCTTTTCTCCAAGATTCATTTTATTTCAGTTTTTGGCGGTTTCTTTTAAATGGTTGAAAAATTTGAATTAAAAATTAGTGGGGGTCTCGAGAATAAGTCGAAGAAAAATGGGGAAATAAAGTAAATAAAATGAGATAATTCGGTTAAAAAAAAAGGCCCTTTGTTAGCTGGAAATCTTGTTTTTTCCGCGAGCTTTACATTTGTTGTGTTAAAAATATTTTAACTATAATGGCAAGCCCGTAGTCATTCTTCTTAGGCCCGATCCTACCACGACGTGTTTTCAGGGAATTTCATCTAACACTGCGTCAACCTATGTTAATACAATACCCAAACCCGAGTGTTTCAAAACTCGGCTTTTGGTAGGACCGGACCTTACACAGTCGGTGTAGAAAGACTGATGAATTGTGAACTCTTTTTTTTCAAGGCTGATGAAGTATACTCTTTTTTTCAAGACTGATGAAGTGTGAACTCTCTTTTTTTTTAAGACTGATAAAGTATACTCCTTTTTGTTAAGACTGATGAAGTGTGACCTCTTTTCTTTTAAGTGGGGACACAATCTTCCGTCATATTATTTATTGTAGTAAAAAAAAATGTCTAGCAAAAAAAAAAATATAATTTCACCATTGACAGAAAAAAATTCAAATTTACAATTTTGACGTTACACCCCCAAATCATCAAATTTAATTTTAATTAAAACGTTTCCTCTTGAAAATTTAAAATATTTTTTTCAAGTAAAATTATTAATTTAAATAAAACGAACTGGCCGACTCTGAACTTTCAACAAAATTCCCGCTAAAGGTCTTCTTAATGAAACAACAAACAAAAACAAACTAAAATATTAATTTAAAAACTGATTTCTTAAAACTAAAAGTGTCTTGTTCGTTAAAATAAAACCATATTGTTCCATGAAAACATGTAATTAAAATAAAATTTATCTCTGAAAACAAATAAACCCGGAGACTCCAGATGTGGAAGACAAAAATAAAGCGTGGGAATTTCAAGTGAAAAATGTCGCGTTCATCAAAATGTACATTTCTCGTAGTTGATTTAGGGTTGAGTTCAAGTGAATGAAATAAATAATTGTTTTTGAATGATCAAATATAGTTTAGAGATAGTATTTAGGATGTTTGTAGTCATTATGAAATAATTTTTTAGAAAAAAATTTATGTATCAACTACAAATAATTATTTGTAGTTGATACATAAATTTTTTTCTAAAAAATGATCAAATATAGATACGAGTATAGATTCGTTGAGGATTTTAGAATGTTCTGCAGGAGATAGAGGTCCATATTTAAACATACTTTAACTATAGTGGATCAAGATGATCAGGTGTTTACGTTAGTGTTGTTGCAGGGTGTCTACCAAATCATCAAAGTGAAATTCCCTGACTTTTCCAGGTTTTTCAGTCTACTTTTCCAGTGTACTTTTTCAAGATTTTGTCTCCCCCATCTGGCTTCAAAAAGCACAATATTGGGGCCCAGGGACCCCAAAAACTATACAGCAAATTTCCTTCATACCCTAAACATGTATACCAAAATGTTAGAGGAAAACGATATTAAGCGCCGCAGGCAAAATTTTTCAGGAAAAGCATGTTCACGCATAAAATTGGTCATTGAGATAAAAAAAAACTCAATTTGAATTTTTTTTCTTCTATTAATGACTACAACACTAACGTGAACACCTGATCATATTGATCCACTAGTAACCAATGTAAGTGTATTCTAAATAGCACAGCTCCTTTAATTGGAGAAACTTTAAATTCGACGCCACTTGCTTAATATTATAAGGAGTCCTTTTTCTTCAATGCGTATACGTTCTCAAAGAATGTTTCAAGGAATTTCCACAATGCATGGGAAAGTGCCTCGCTGCCCGAAAATTACCTACGAATAATAATACCGGGTGCGGCAGAGGAATAGGGTGTTGAGGATTTACCATTTGAGAATATTAGGTACGGAAAATTCACTCGTTTCATGTAGCCATAACCCCTGACGAAATGCTATGTAGTGCCGCGGGTTATGAAAAAAAAAAAAAAAAAAAAAAAAAAGGTTACATCAGGCATGTGACGCCCGTTTTCGTCAACGCAGTTCTGAAACCGTTTCTGGAGATTGCCGTCCACTCGTTCCAGTAGGTCTGCATTGATGAGGGTGATTTGACGTTCGATTGACGCCTTCAGTTCTTGCAACGCGCGTGGTTTACTCTCTTACACATGTGACTTAAGGTAGTCCCATAGAAAAAAATCACATGTGGATAGGTCAGTGGACCGAGAAGGCCATAAAACATTAGCGCATCTTGATATGACGTGGTTCGGGACTAGGGGACGAAGAACAGCCATCGTTGCCCGAGCCGTGTGTGCCGTGGCACCGTCTTGCTGAAACCACACCCCAAGAAGGCGAATCTATAGTAATCGCTCAGTTAAAATTAACACCATTTGTCCCGGAAGGCTCAATAGGGCTCAAAAACAAATTAGCTAATTCTATGAATTTAATGAACAAGCTGCGAGTACACAAACTTTGTTTTATAAATGTGACTTTTACACTAGTATTGATATCATTAAAGGCATTACCGTTTAAGCGCAACATTAGTATTGATATCATCGAAGGTATTACCGTTTATACGCAACAATATTATTGATATCATCGTTTAAACGCAACATTAGTATTGATACAATTGAAGGTATTACAGTTTAAACGCGATATTATAATAGTATTGATATCATCGAAGGTATTACAGTTTAAATGCAACATTAGTATTGATATCATCGGAGGTATTACAGTTTAAACGCAACATTAGTATTGATATCATTGAAGGTATTACCGTTTAAACGCAACATTAGTATTCATATCATCGAAGGTAATATAGTTTAAACAAAACATTAGTATATTGATATCATCGAATGAATTACCGTTTACACGCTACATTAGGATTGACATGATCAAAAGTAGTAAAGTTTGAACGCAACATTAGTAATGATGTCATCGAAGGTATTACCGTTTAAACGCAACATTAGTATTGATATCATCGAATGTATTACAGTGAAACGCAACATTAGTATTGATATCATTGAAGGTATTACAGTGTAAACGCAACATTACCTAATATCAATATCATCGAATGTATTACCGTTTAAACGCAACATTAGTATTGATAACATTGAAGGTATTACAGTTTAAACGCAACATTAATATCGATATCATCGAATGTATTACCGTTTAAACGCAACATATGTATTGATATCATTGAAGGTATTATCGTTTAAACGCAACATTAGTAATGATGTCATCGAAGGTATTACCGTATAAAAGCAACACTAGTATTGATATCATCGGACGTATTACCGTTTAAACGCAATCAAATGATACCACGCATACATTAATTCTGTTTGTACCACGGATGTGAAGTGACAAGTGCTTAGGTCTTTTTTTTTGGGTTCGCCTCGAACGCTTTTTAGGCAAAAAAACTATTACAATGTTTTCTATGAAAAGAAAAAGTAAAAACATCTTCAAAAAAACAAATACCCAAATTTTGAAATGAAAAAAAAAAAAAAAAAAAAANAAAACCAAAAAAAAAAAAAAAAAAAAATCTATTTGTTAGCTAATTACTTGGCCGCGGCTGATCCATCCGACTTCCACGGCGCGGTGTCTTTAATACGCACAATAATTATTGTTCACAATGAAATGAATGAAAATCTCATACGCGTTCATTCATTCATTAAAATGTGCTTTGCCACGGCATGTCGGATTTCAGATAATGATCTCCCCGATGATGACGTCATCATCATCACAACATGCTGTCTCACTTTGTTTATCTTGCACGAGATTCAAATAGACAACATGAGAGCGGGCGGCGTAATACGTTCTTACGTAGATGAGGGCAGGTCAGGCAAACTTCCAATAAACAAGTTTGAGAAATTTTCAAAAAATAACAAACTCATTTCATTTTATTTAAATTCATGAAATTGATGATTGTGCGTTAGGACCACGTCAAGAAACTTAAAAGAAGAACTCGTTTTCAAATTACGTTTTACTATTGTTTTATGGGTTGGTGTTGTCAGACCCACCGAGAGGGGAGGGGGAATTGGGAGAATCCCCCCTGGCCCGGGGTTTGCGGAGGGGCACGGAATTCCAATAAAGAATGTCTATTATCAGTGTATTATCTTTTTTAAGCTTTTACGACCTTGATTAGCTAGTTTATACAGTTTAAAACTTGATTGATTTGATTCATTGATCATGATTTGTTATTAATAGAATAACAACTTAACATCATTAGTTTATATTATACATCATGGATACTTATATTCATGCGCGCATATAGAGGAGGGCCCGGGGGGCACGTGCCCCCTCAGTTTTTTTAAGCGGGCGGTGTTTCTCAAATTTCATTATACCTAATCACGTAAAAAATTTAAAAACAAATCAAATGAATGGTGATCCGCTGTGTCTTTTATTCCATTGAGAGGGCTGCCCCTAAATAATTCCCAATCCTGAGACTAAATAGAAATGCGTAAATAAAAAATGGTCAAAAATTCTGTCATCCGTCATAGCACTTTTTTTCGTCATCACGCTTATAAAATCGCTTATCACCCTTATGAAAGGCATTTGTGTTAAGCTCTAACATCAGATTTTAACAAATTAGGTATCGTACCTCGATAAACATTGCATGAAAAAGTACTGCCAAGGACTCGAACCCCCCGGTCTCTCGGTTACGAGTCCTTCCAAATTTTCTCTTAGGTATTTTCTGCGATTGTGCCCCCCCCCAAAAAAAAGAGGGCTATATCCGCACATGCTTATATTTAGAGTTTAGTTTATTTGCTTTTCATGGATTTTTGTATATAGGGGCCAGTAACTTTTCACTCCCGGGCCCGGATTTTCTCTTGGCGGCCCTAGTTGTTGTAGTGGTACTGCTGACTGGTAAGCAGTAGGGCGTAGGCTCAAACCCAACCAACTTTGGAATTTTATTCTTATGAAAAAAAATTTATATTTCTTATTGTTATAATGTCACAATGTTTGTGGGCATCATAACATTACAAGGTATTTTCAACATTCACTCCAATATCACTAAGCCTAAGCTACACTTTAACAATTTTCAAGTTATAATGCTACCACTTGGCGCTATTACCATAGCTACTCAATTGTCATCAGGAGGCTGAATTACCCCCAAATACAACCAGACCAAAAGTAGAAAATTCGAAAAAACTTTTTCAAATTTTCGACCCGTCCAGGAATTGAACCCCGAACCTCCTTGGTGCAAGCTGAGTGTGATGCGCACTCTGCCATTCTTATCAATTTGAGACATTTGCCACTATTGGCGGACATGGAAGGAGCCCGTGTTATCGATCTCTGACTCCGGCGTACTCAGAAAAGCATAAAATGCTACCTAACCCTTCCAACATCATCACTTCTGATGATGTTGAAAGTGAAAAACTTTTTACTAGCACATACGATCAATTTAGGAAAAGAAAATTCAAATTGCGTTTTCAGGGATTAGTACAGTACTATCAAATACAGATAAATAAATAAATAAATAAGAGGATTAGGTGCAGGGGATTACATAGTCCCAAAGAGGAATTTAGCTCACGAATATACTATCAAATACAAGAATCATTTCAAATGACGAAAAACACTTGAATGTTCTACAAATTTTATTTTATTATTATTATTATTATACAATTGAGATAACTCAATCGATAACAAATTGGACATGGAGTCGATCGATCGGGTAACATCAGGGCCTGGAGATTCAAAAAACAAGTTGACTTTTCACAGAAAAGAAAATCTCAGCATTTACTTTGACGCAGACACGTACAAAAAATTTGGGGAGAAGACGATTTGAATATTGATACTGATATAGTCAGTGGTGTTCGGAACTCAAATGAGCAATGCCGTGGCCAATAGTAAAAATTTCCGTATTTTTGATGACATTTCCGTACATGCCTTAAAACAATGCAAATTGTATAACCCAGCTATTCATGAAGATGTTATAAGTGTTATTAGACAGTTTTTGTGTTATTAGACCACGAAAAAAAATAATCGTTAACGAAAAAGACAATTATACGTTTCTAGTGGTCTCTTTCGTTAATGATTTTTTTTTTTTTTTTTTTCGTGATTACGCGTAAACTCACTATTATGGTAAATGTAAGTCGGACGAACATCCGTTTCTGTACATGCGCGCGAATGACTAGAACGTTTTTTGGTCAACCATTATAGATTGACCAACCTCAATGCCCAGTGGTAAACACAGTAGACTTGTAATTAGGCGGTTTGGGTTTTCCGTACATTTCGCGTACGGATTAGACTTCTATCCGTATGCCGTACCCAGATCAGAATTGTCGTACAAATACGGATGAATCCGCACGCCGAACATCACTGGATATTGTCATTAAACCCTGTCATAAAATCGACCGATGAATTCAAAACCAAACAAATATGAAGAAAAAACAAAATGAATAACTGTTTGCATTTAAAATTTCACATGGTTTAAGTATGAGACTTATAGGTAAGTCTCATTTATAGGTAAATCAAAACTAAGATGAAAAGATAAGGTTGATGAGGACCTAAAAGAGAAGTGGTTAGAAAGGGAGGAATTTTAGATAGGAGCCTTTGGAGAAGTATCAAGGAAGGTGACACCAACCAAAACTAAAACTGAGATGAAAAGATAAGGTTGATAAGGACTTAAAAGAGAAGTGGTGTGAAAGGGAGGAATTTTAGATAGGAGCCTTTGGAGGAGTATCAAAGAAGGTGACACCAACCTCAAGTAAAATTGGAAAAAGGTGCATCAGTAAAAAAAATGCTGTTTTTTGTGTTGTTATGGCAGAATTTTGGTCTTCACGAGATTGAGTCGGCCGCGGTACGTTTTTTGGCTTAACATCTCTTTACTATCTATTGGTCATTCGAGACGGGGGTTTTACCAACCATTCGCTGGAAAATCGCAAACCAGCTAGCCACATTGATCTCACCCAGCCTGGGACGGAAAAATAGCCAGCATCACGAGGGCGCAAACCCACAGGGACACACACATGGTACAGCCTGGCTGGACGTTGCTTAACTTCAGTGATCTAACGGGAACTGGTGTTCAATAGACGCTGGCTAAAGGATACCTTGTATTTTTATTTTTTTTTTATTTGAAAATTTAAAGAGAAGTTTTAACAATATAAGTCCTACCTTCCCTATCTAAGTCCTAATTAGTCTAACCTATAACATACAGTAAAAATGGAACTAAAAAATAATAATAATAAAAGTAAAGAAAAATATATTAATTGGGCTAGAGATGTATCAAAACAATTATGAAACTACAGCAATTGAGTGGAAATAGTGGCAGTAATAAAATAATAATGAATAAATAAAAAAATATTAATAATAAAACAATGAATTAATAAATAATAAATAAAGAAAAAGAGGGGGGAAATGACATAAATAAATAAATAAGAATTAAAAAAACACAAAAAAAATAATAATGAAATAATTAAATTTTGTTTAGTAATTTTGCATTTTTTAAAAATTTTACACATAAATCTATTTTCTTAAAATCGTCCTGAAGAATTATCTCTATCCTATCGTCTAACTTTAATTGTCTTCTGACCACCTCCAATTCGGGACACTCAGTCAGCCAATGCTTCGTATCAAGAGGAAATTTGCCACACAGATGGCATGGAGGCGATATTTGATATTAGTAATGGTTATTTTTATGTTCAGAACTATTGAAAATAGAAGACATGTGAGGGTGTAGAACGATATGTTGGGAGGGGGGGGGGGGGGTAAGATGGTAAGGAGTAACACATTGTATATCTTTCATTAGAAAAGGGCATGCATACCTATATTTAGATCTCGGAAGTATTAAATTATGCACTTGTTATCAGATGCACTTCTAAATGCACCTGTCGTTTGAATACAGATGGTTCTTACCTTTTTTTGGAAGTTGTGTAAATGCCGAACTGATTTCCACATTTCGAAATGAACCAACATCTTCTGGAACAAACAAAAAAAAAAATTCAACACTTTTATTATTTATTTTCGAAAAGTCGATCAAACAAAAAGTGAGGTCTAGTTTGTAACATGCTGATTTTTCTGTAAACCTCTGTTTGTCTATTTTTTTTTTTTTTTTTTTTTTAAAAAAAAAANTTTTTTTTTTTTTTTTTTTCGTTCCTCGATAAATCTCGAACGCCTTGTCCGACTTTGATGAAATTTGGTATGGACATTCACCATATTCTGGTAATTTCATTTGAGCCCTATTGAGCAGCCACCCGAGATCAAGTGAGTGAAACCCACAACAGTTTACACAACGACCAGATATCTTGACGATTTTTTCAACAACAACAAAAAAAAATTGCAAAATCTCCAAAACTCAGCCTAATCGAAAAAACCTTTCATCATAATATACAGATATTTCTTCAATCGATCGCCATTTAAAATAAATGAAGTCTAGACTTTTGCGGACTTATTCAATGCTTTATGACTTCAAAATTAAAACTGCCGCCATTTTAGATATAGAAAGGTATTTTATAAATTAAAAAAATTGTATAAAGAGATATTTCCAATTAATTATTAAAAATAAGCCATTCATTTTTTGCCGTTCGTAAAATATTTAGCCGTTCCAGGACTTTTCACTCACCTTGTGTATTAAATATACAGTTTAGACTATAAATTTTATTAGCATCACAACACAATGTCATTGAGTATGTTTCAACTACGTCTCAAGTTAAAATTTCAGCCTTACGTCTAAGAAAGGGGGGCGCGGTACCAAAAAGTTTGGGAACCCCTGATCTAAATAGTGTATATTATTCATGCCCGCGCGGTACTTGTTCTATAAACTTGTATGTGTTCGTTCATTGCGCGGTTACCGCGCGGTCATCTGAACAGAGCCTAATGGTAGTATGATAAAGACGGGTTTGATGTTCACAAAGTCTGCCTAAATAGAGAACGACATGTGCTCGAGACTTGAACACTTGAAATTTGTTATGCATATATCTAATAGAAAAAAAAACTCGAGATTTGGGCTCTAGAGACCTCTAAACTTGTTTTCACATTGAAAACTCAACAAAAATTTTAAACCAGAGGTTCCCAAACTGGAGGGCGTGAAGGCAAGCCAAGGGGGCGCGAGACCAGTTGAATAAATATCATTTAGTTAAAATATAAATGTACACAATTTTTTACAAAGGTAATTTTATTGAACATGATGTTTAGGCGTGGGAGGCTTTCATTTCAAGAAAGAGGGGCGAGGTACCAAAAAGTTTGGGAATCCCTGAATTTAATCCAATTCAAAATTTTCTTCCCCCTTTTTTCGAAAACCATTTTTTTCTTTTTATTCTATTTCCAGGGTAGACCAAAAGTCACCATGGGCTTTAAAAATTTAATAACTTTTTTGTTTATATATTTTTTTCAGATTATAAAATATACAAAATGAATTTGTTTTTACACTAATTATGGAAAATAATGTCACTTAAAAATGACCTCCGTTTTCAGCTTCGCAATGTTGAGCTCGTTTTAAAATTTTTCACAACATCTTTCAAATTTTGTGGCCGTAGCGTTACTATTTCTCCAACAATGTTGGCCTTGAGTTCAAGGATTGTCTCCGGCTTGATCACATATACTCGCTCCTTCAAATAAAGCCAAAGAAAATAGTCGGGTACTGACAAATCGGGCGAACGCGCTGGCCAATTAATTTCTGGAAATTATTCGCTTTTTAAAAATTTGCCTTAAAAGATAATTGATCGCTGATTAAATAATAAAATTCTATTATTCTGGTTCTTTGTTCAGTTGTGAATCTCTCCATTATTTATTCTCCAGGTGTTATTTATATAATCTCAAAAAAAAAAAATAAAAAAAAAAAATAAGTGTAACGTAGAGAAATCAGAAAATAGTGCCGCATTATCTTAAAAGTATCGATGTGAGACCCAAAGACGTGGAATTCTTCCACAATCTAATTATGACTGACAAACTTCCAGGTTGAAAAATAAATCATACTTAAAGATTGTGAGAAGTTACTTGAGGGTGACATCCTCACGGGCCGAGTCCACCTGAGCTGATGGTGTAAAATAACATAGAAAGCAAATCTGCAATATTATTCACTAAATCTATGCAAAATATAAAGCTGTTAGCAAAAAGCATAAGTAATCAAATTATGATACTTACTTCAATTTTCAAAATTTGAAATATTTTCCATTATAGCATATAAAAATATGTATGTTCTAAGCCTTCTAAGGGATGATATTGAAGCCAAAACTTTAAGCGGGTACTTTATGCGCCCCTCCCCCTTGGCAATGCATGTAGCAATATATTGATTGTCTAAAGCTACCATTATCGGTACCACCTTCAAAAAATAAGTGTATGTAAACACTGTACACTGTCAAAAGACATTTGTCTGTTTGGGATGTCAGAAAGGACAAAGTTCTGGTTCAGAATAGATTTCCTAGGGTCTAGCGATTTTTTTTTTATTTTCATTTACATTATTTTATTCCTGGGATTTAATTTTATTTTTATGTAAGATAATAATTGATTNATAGCGACTTATTGTAATAAAAAAAATCATTTTATCCTTATTTTGTTTGCGGGTACTTTGTACCCCCCCCCCTTGGCAATGCGCGTAATTGAATAGAGGTTAGCAAATCTAGGGTTAAAACTTCAACCAAACACGCTCTGATGATGTACTAGGGAAAATATGAAACTACAGTCAGTTGTAATTAACATGTTCATATTTTTTGTAGTATTTAGAATGTAAAATGTTCCAACACGCGATAATTATTAATAACACACACAAACACTCTTTGGGCCTATGAAAATACACAAATTGAATCTCCCTTGCTCCATCATTCCAGGGCCGGATTAACCCTCAACGGGGCCCTAGGCAACCATCAATTTGGGGGCCCTTTTTTTCACGTCCGTTCCCTTTTTTTTTATTAAAATAAAAACTTGTAGCTTTCATAAAAATTTTGCTGTCAAAACGTAATCTATACTTATAAAACGCAAAGCCCAGTTGGTATACTGACTGACGTACTGACTGACTGACTGACTGATAATCAACGTAGCTCCACGATGGCTAAACGTAGAGTCTTGAAATTTGGCACACAGGTTCCTTTTAGTATGTAAGTGCGTAATAAGAAAGGAAAAAAAAT
>CM022875.1:2703353-2714996 GCA_012654025.1 Pachypsylla venusta
GTCTTGAAGACTCATTTTAATTTCTAATTTAATTAATTAAACTCTGAATCGATATTGTCAATCATTTATATATCTATATCTTACGATTCTTCTAATTATTTTAATAAATAAGACATTAATTCTGTTTGGACCGGATTAACCTTCCGCGGGGCCCGAAGCACTTTCTCAGAGTCGGGTCCACTCCCGCCCCCCGCCGACGCCGTCTAAGCATTAAAATTGATTTTTTTTTTTATCTTATCCTAGATTTAACTTCAAAGGGATAGAAAGAGGGTACCTAACAGTAACCAATTTGCTTATGTTGCAATACTCGTTTCTTTATTAAGTTCCTAGGTATAGTAAGTGCATACTTGTACTTTCCTAAATTAGATTTTACTACATACTTTGAAGAGTTGGGAGCCCCGTCAAAATGATATGTTTTTTCAATTGTCAACCCAGAAATGTCGAAATATCTAGTGCCAGTTGTCAAAGCGCGGGGCCCGTACCACGTGCTACAAAAGTGCTACTATTGTTAATCCGGCCCTGTTTAGTGCCCGCAATTGCTTTCTAACGGAGATATGGAATATTATAACTCTTGAGCCTAACATTGATATATTTTGAGTAAATGGGAACCAGCTCTTGTCTTAGTTTCATTTTATTGGACAAAAAGTGGTCCTTTTTGGTAAAGTTTTTACCAATTTTTTGGTCTTATTTCGTTGTGTCGAAAGGTTGAAACTGCGTCTATATGGCACGTTGAATAAATCAGTTCCCGTTCGATCACTGAAATTAAGCGACGTCCATCGAGATTGTTCCATGTGGGTGTCCACGTGGGTTCGCGCTCTCGTGATGATGACTATTTTTCTGGGGCCCAACCCACGCTAAGTGAGGTCAATGTGGCTACCTGGTTTGTAAATTTCCAACGAATGGAAGGTAAAATCCCTCGGTAAAACGGTAAGAGACCAATTATCCTAAGTCACCGAATCCTATGTTCATACCAATTTTCATCAAAATCGGACAAGACGTTCAGGCAGGGCCGGATTAACCTTTCGCGGGGCCCTTAGCACTTTCACAGAGCGGGGCGCCCTCCATCCCTCCTGCCGACACAGTCTAAATATTAGTCTACTTTTTGGAGCCAGTACAAAAATTGATTATCTTTTGGCCTTTTGGTCTAGTACCTACAGCTGGTAGAGCAAATTGGTTAGTGTACCCTAACACTAACCAATTTGCTTATGTAGCAATACGCGTTTCTTTAATAAGTTCCATTAGGTAGCATAAGTTACCAACTTGTACTTTCCTAAATTAGATTTCACTACATACTTTGAAGAGTTGGGGGTTCAGTCAAAATGATATGTTTTTCAATTGTCATCCCATAAATGTCGAAATATCTAGTGTAAGTTGTCAAAGCGCGGGGCCCGTAGCACGTGCTACAAGTGCTAATATTGTTAATCCGGGCCCTGCGTTCGTGATTCATCGTGGAACACACAGGCAGACAAGGAACCAGTAACACCAAGCTTCGAAGGGCCGAAATGGAATCTACATACCAAATTTCATTAAAATCCGTTCCATAAAGCGGAAGGGCGTTTTTATTTTTCAATTTGATTATTAAATTTTGACGTATATATTGAAACAAATAATTTCAAAAACTTCTATTTTGAAGTAATTACTGTTTGTTTAAAATCTGTTTAATTCTAAATTTACATTATTGAAATAAATATCAAAAATAAATTTCTAAAAATTTTTTTATAATTAATGTAAGAATATCTATAAATACTCAATCAATCACACCCACCCTACCAATATGCTCTCCACATAACTCTGCTTCATTTTCTCAAAATTCAAATCTCTCTCCCACGCTCCGGAGCTATTTCCGTACTCAACGACTCGCGTCCAACCAACGTTTCAAAAGTTGCAAACTATTTTCAGATGAAATTATTTAAATCTTCTTTCTCTCTCTCATTTTTTCTATTTATATTCAATCAACCCCGTTTCTCCCGTTCTCTCTCTCTCTCTTTCTTTCTACTTATTTTCTATTTTTACTTCAATGAATGTTTATTTTAACATTCTTTCTTCGTTTTATTTTTATCCAGATTCTATTTTTGAAGTCCCGCGTTCTCATTAAAATATCGCGTCAAGTACTTGTACATGTACATATTCATGAGAAACAATATTTTCAAACAGAAAATATAATTTTATTATTATTATCTTTAACATCTTACTCAGATTATTTTTTTCTAGAAATAAATTTCAATTATCTATCTATACTTATAAAACGCAAAGCCCAGTTGGTATACTGACTGACGTACTGACTGACTGATAATCAACGTAGCTCCACGATGGCTAAACGTGGAGACTTGAAATTTGGCACACAGGTCCCTTTTAGTATGTAGATGCGTAATAAGAAAGGAAAAAAAGAAAGTTCAAGTGGGAGCAAGTTACCGCCAAAAATGACGCTTTTTAGCGGGTCTTTTTGTATTTTTTTTTCTGGGCAAACTAAAGGAGATAGCGAAAAATAACCGAGAATTGACCCCCAAAAATAGTATATAAGGAACTCGTAAAAAATATAAGATTAGAAATTTTCCGAGTTTTCACCACCAAAAAATCGGAATTGAAAAGTACCACTTCGGGATGAGCGAGAATGCTGAAATTCGATACATAGGTGTCCCGCAGTACAAAAAGTCATAGCCTTGAATAAAATATTGAATTTTCTAAATATGGGCGTGCTGACTCTGGGGTCGGTTCCATCAAAAATCCATAATTTAGAAGTATGAATTCGGGATGAGCGAGAAAGCTGAAATTTAATACGAAGGCGTTTCGCAGTGCAAAAAGTAATATCCCTGAGTAAAATATGGAATTTTCTAAATAGGAGCCGTGTTCACTCTGGGGGGGTCGGTTCCACCAAAATACAAATTTCGTAATCGTAGCGAAAACAGCTAGTACCATTATAAGTTCGACTCCACGTGGTGTACCATGTGGGTAAATGCTAAAGAACGAACGTATGAGGCGACCAGATAATCATGAGGTGATTCTATATATTTTGCCAACTCAAAACAATCACAATTAAAATATGATCTAAACATAGAAGTACAAACACACAAAAATAAAGGATATAAACCAAATCAGCGCCGCGATTCAAATCAAATCTGATTTTCTTTTTTTTCCCCCTTTAAGTCCTCCTTAACATCTATTGGTCATCCGAGAAGGGGGTTTTACCCTTCATTCGCCGAAAACTTCGAAGTAAAAAATAACTACCCAGCGTCTATGGCACGTTGAATACACCAGTTCCCGTTCAATCACTGAAGTTAAACAACATCCAGCGAAGTTGTACCATGTAGGTGTTCACTTGGGATCGCGGCCCCGTGATTCTGGCTATTTTTCCTGCCCAACCCAGGCTGGGTGAGGTCAATTAATGAGGGTAGCTGGTTTGCAATGTCGAAAATTAGGAGACTTTTCGCTAGAAACATACAAGGTAGCTACCTACGTTGACCTCAGCCAGTCTAGTTTGTGCTGAGAATAGCGTTACGAGCGCTCAAACCTACGTGGTTTCCCACTATAAGTAAAACCTCGCTGGACGTTGCTTAACACTGGTGCATTAAACATACGCCGGCTTATTGGCTATGTTTGTTGACAATAAAAATTACCTCTTCATCTCCTGGTTTCATATTATATTTTTTCAATATTTCATACACTCTTGAATTTTAAGTAAAAAGCTATAATAAATAAATCCGCCATCATACTAAGATACTCCTGTGGACTTAAAAAGAATACTTCCAAGGCACCCAAGACCATATCGGTCGTAAAGGCAACTAAGAGCAGGGTCGGAAACGATATTTTATTCATTACCCATTCAGAAAGCAAGGAGAAGCTACTGCATTATCCTTCCTACGTCCCCTATGGATAGAGGGACTTAAAAAGAATACTTCCAAGGCACCTAAGCTCATGCCGGTCGTAAAAGGCGACTAAGGGCAGGGTGGGAAACGATATTTTTTCCATTACCCATGCAGATAGCAAGGAGAAGCTATTGCATTTTCCGTAAGGATTCTTTGGTATGAACTCATGACGAATTGTTTCAAACCAGCCCCACGGCTGTTAACCTATGATGATGACACAGTGTTGTGGAAGAGTTCAGCAGTATGGTACCCAAACAGTCAACTCTCCTTCTTACCCAGTACTGTTAACCTATGATGATGACACAGTGTTGTGGAAGAGTTCAGCTGTATGGTACCCAAACAGTCAACTTTCCTTCTTACCCAGTACTGTTAACCTATGATGATGACACAGTGTTGTGGCAGAGTTCAGCTGTATGGTACCCAAACAGTCAACTTTCCTTCTTACCCAGTACTGTTAACCTATGATGATGACACAATGTTGTGGAAGAGTTCAGCTGTATGGTACCCAAACAGTCAACTTTCCTTCTTATCCAGTACTATTAACCTATGATGATGACACAGTGTTGTGGAAGAGTTCAGCTGTATGGTACCCAAACAGTCAACTTTCCTTCTGACCCAGTACATCACTTGATAGTTCGGATTTAGATTAGCATAAAGTTATTATTCACCAAACGAGATGACCTCGATTTAGCTTTAATACAAAAAGAGGGGGGTACCCAGTAGGTGTAGTAACACAACCAGACTACTTGGTGCCCGGCCCAACCCAAACTAAAGCCATCATCTATCTTCTGATTGGAATATTTCTTTTACATACACCAAAATCATCGTGCAATCTTTAATTATGTACCACTCACTACTACACAACCAATTCTGAGAAAATGTGTGTTGGAACTTTGCGTGTGAAGAGTATAGTTTTATAGGTTTGGTTCGTATATCTTGAATCAAATGAGATACCTCACTGAGCAAACCAAATGTTCAAATACTAAATCCTTACACACCACACAGATACCTTACTGAGCGAACCAAATGTTCCAATACTAAATCCTTACAGGTGTGCACATTTGATAGACTGTGCACACAACACAGATACCTTACTGAGCGAACCAAATGTTCCAATGGTAAATCCTTACAGGTGTGTACATTCGATAGACTGTGCAAACCACACAGATACCTTACTGAGCAAACCAAATGTTCCAATGGTAATTCCTTACAGGTGTGCATATTCGATAGACTGTGCACAACACACAGATACCTTACTGAGCGAACCAAATGTTCCAATACTAAATCCTTACAGGTTTGCACATTTGATAGACTGTGCACACAACACAGATACCTTACTGAGCGAACCAAATGTTCCAATGGTAAATCCTTACAGGTGTGCACATTCGATAGACTGTGCAAAACACACAGATACCTTACTGAGCAAACCAAATGTTCCAATGGTAATTCCTTACAGGTGTGCACATTCGATAGACTGTGCACAACACACAGATACCTTACTGAGCGAACCAAATGTTCCAATACTAAATCCTTACAGGTGTGCACATTCGATAGACTGTGCACCCACACAGATACCTTACTGAGCGAACCAAATGTTCCAATACTAAATCCTTACAGGTGTGCACATTCGATAGACTGTGCACACCACACAGATACCTTACTGAGCGAACCAAATGTTCCAATACTAAATCCCTACAGGTGTGCACATTCGATGGACTGTGCATACCACTAAGATACCTTACTGAGCGAAACCAAATGTTCCAATACTAAATCCTTACAGGTGTGCACATTCGATAGACAAGAGAACAGGGATAGGATGGGAGGAGATCAAGATAGCAAACATTTTCAGGAGAAGCCAAAAGCTTGTTTTTTTTTCTCTGTACAATTCTTGGTTTATTATTTAACCTTTGGAATCGTCACGAAAAAAAAAAAATTCCCCCCCCCCCCTCAAAATTTGATATTATACGTTTCAAGGTACCTACGTACAAACCAAAAATCGAAGAAAAAAAAATCCGTTTGCCCGCCGTCCGCCGTGCTGGGTACTTTTGCCACTTAGCGTTGATCGATTTGGATGAAATTCGGTATATAGGTCCCATATGGGCTATAATTGTGCTCTGAAACTGGGTGCAATCTTTTTTTGGGTGCAATCGAATACACCCTTGACGATTTTTGCCGCTTTTTAGCGGTTTTCAGTATTGCTGTCCAAAAGAAGAATGGTAAGAGCTAGAGATTTGTTTATGTATGTATGTCATATTTGGGGTCTCAGTTAGCTTGGAAACTTTTGGGTTCAATCAAATATACCGCTGGCGGTTTTTACCGCTTTAAAGCGGTTTCCAATAATCCTGTCTAGAGACTTCAAATTTAGTAGGTATGTCAAATTTAGGGTCTAATTACTCCCAAAATTTGGAATCGTCACGAGCCCCCCAATTTTTTTTTTTGGGGGGGGGCCAAAAAAAGTTTATTATTTTTTGCCAGAAAAATAATAAACCCAAGTGTCATATTGGCAGAGTTTTTTTTTAAAAAAAAAGTAAAACTATATGAAGAGTCATTTGAATGAATAGCTAGCCCATGGCTCAGTGATCACTGTCTTCCACTCGGGAGACCCGAGTTCGAATCCTGGCAGTGGCAATAATTTGTCACTGTGGTTTAAATGTTTCAGATCTCACTCAGCCTCGTGAGAAGTCGTGGTGCCACTATTTTAAGGGAAGGTTGAAAATTTCCAAGGATAATGATTGATATTGGAAAAATCCTAGAATGCTGCAGTGAGCACCAAAGTTGTAACATAATAACAAAAAAGCATAAAAAGAAAGAAAACCTTTAGGACACTTGGTAGAACTATCAAATACAAGAATAATGAAAATGATAAAAAAAAAAACAATTGACTTTATGTAGAACATGAAGTCGTAAAATTTAGAACATAAAGTCAAGTGTTTTATTCATTTCTTGTACAAAGCATTTTTTTTTTTTTTTAATGTCTTCGGAAAATGTCGAAGAGTACTCCGATAAGAATGACTAAAAATGGCCATGGCCAAGGGTGGCCCAAAAATCAACCAATTCTATGAATATTGATTTTGTTAACTTCTCATAAGACGTTCGGGATATATCGTGGTACAAAAAGACATCAGACAAACTTCCTTCGGTCAAACAAACTGTCTCAGCTATTAGGATACTTTAAGGTTGTGCAAAATCCAAAAGATTAAATAATTTCCAAGTGGGCCCAGATATTCATTAACCTCCAAATTTTATACAAATTCGATAATGGATGCAGAGAACTCCCATACCTTGGCCACGTAATGAGTAATCAATAAATAACGCAGATACCAGCTGCTGCAAAGCATAAATAGATGGAAAAAGATCGCCAGGCAGAATAATGTATTTTTCTGACGGACAGCCAAATCTGAGAGTTTGACAAAAGCTTCACATAACTATTCAAGATCGACACCAGTATAATTGGCATTGCCATCAAGATCGCTAAACTTTGAGGCTAATGGCGACCATATAAGAAAGGGTATACAGTTTATGTAAATGGGTTAATGAAAATGTTGGGTTTGCAATGAAATTTTCCATTTAGCTTTTAATGCTGATAGTTTACAAGTTTTTCTAGTGGTGTCCTGGCCTGAGTGGGGGAATTCCCCCCCCCCTCCCCCCAGAGTTTCCTCATATGTCCTGTGTACTGTTGTAAACATACATCAATGATACCAGCTGAGGGTGTAATAGAGCGGCATGTATATTTTCTGCGCGGCTCCAAATTTTCTCTCTTTGGCTCTGGTGGTTGCCCACAGCCTATGGATAAATGAGGTACTGAAGGCAGCGAGAATACAAAATACGATAACAGCAAAGGATAAACATGTGTGAGAAGAAATAGAGGAGACCTTTATCGAACACTGGAATAATCATGGTTGTAGAAGTACGTGGTCTTCTTCTTTAACTTCACCCTTTCCCAATTCTACAGGGTGCGGCAATTAGTTATCCCACATTTCAAAAAATCGTGGGAGGGGAAATAATAGTGGGAGGAGCGTGGGGTTTGTGGTACTCAACACTAAATGACATCTAGTTTTTAGGTGTCGCAATAATTTGGTCGCACGAGCACCGTGCGTTCGTTGTTAAGGTGTTTTTTAAAAAAGTGAATCCATTATAGCCACTCGGAGGGCGTTCCGTACAAGGTATGAGTTGCACTCCGCAGATCCAGTTCCTGATCGAAAAACAATTTGGAGTTGGTTTCACAACTTTAGGACCACATCATCAGCTTTAGGCTGTATGGGGCTACGGAATATGTTCCCCGGTCACGTGATCTCCTTACGGCATGACATTTCGTGGGCCCCTCGCTCGCCGGATTTGAGTCCCTGTGACTTCTTCCTGTGGGGTTACCCTATGTTCCCCGGTCACGTGATCTCCTTACGGCATGATATTTCGTGGGCCCCTCGCTCGCCGGATTTGAGTCCCTGTGACTTCTTCCTGCGGGGTTACCTCAAGGCTGAGTTATCAAACATCGCCCTGGGACCTTTGAAGAGTTAAAAAAGGCAATTCTGGAAGAAATCATCCAAATTGATGCTGGTATGCTGGCGACAGTCATGGAAAACTTTCGCGAAAGACTCCAAATGTGCATCACTCGCCAAATCTGTCATTTGGACGACATTATTTACAAAACAGAGATGAAAAATCTAGAATACACAAGCTTACAGAATACAAAATAATTTTTCAAATATCTCATTTCGTTTTTATTTACCAGCTCTTTCAAATGTGGAAATACTAATTGACGCACCCTGTATTTGGGGATGGCGTTGCCCTACTTAGGCTAGGTTCATATGACCGCGCGGTGCCGCGAGGTAATTGCGTGGTACGACGAACGCGCGGCTCAATGTTTATCTAAATAGTGCATATTGTTTACATGACCGCGCGGTACTAGTTCTACAAACTTGTATCAATCTGTTCATAAGATACCGCGCGGCTGCCGCGCGGTCATGTGAACCTAGCCTTAATTTCACCATGCCACAACCTTCTGTTTTGTGTCACTCCACTTTCCTATTCCTTCTCTCTCAAGTCTTCCTCCATCCCAACTTTAGTCTAACCACCTTTCTTTTTTCCTCTATTTTTAGTCTCTCTTCTTGTTTGGTCCCGTCTAACATGCACCGAAAGGATTAACAAACAAATTTCTATAAAACCCTGAACATTTTCAGTTAAATAAATTGTTGTGTGAGGTTGGGTTCGAACAAAAGGTCATTGCCCTATCGGAACCATCAATCAATGAGTTTGTTCTAACTTGTTCACAATTTACACACTCGTATATATTTATATATGAGTCATGCCCAACGGCGAATGGTTGAATATTGGTATACTTAAACAAATTGAGTTTGTACATCCAAGATTCAACAAACACACACAAAGATCAGACGAATTGCTTCAAACAACTCGTAGTCTTGTATACATGATATGCCAGTATTGATATTCGTACTTAATTTTCGATGGCGAATTGTTCGATATTGGTATACTTAAGCAAATTGAGTTTGTAGATCCAAGATCCAACACACACAGTTATACACACACAAAGATGCGACGAATTGCTTAAACCAACTCGTAGTCTTGTATACATGATATGTCAGTAATTCGTACTTCATGTTCGATGGCGAATTGTTGGATATTGGTATACTTAAGCAAATTGAGTTTGTATATCCAAGATCCAACACACACACACACAAAGATCCGATGAATTGCTTAAAACCAACTCGTAGTCAAGGTACGTAGAATCCAAAAATAGAATTAAAAAAAATCCGCTTGTCCGCCGTGATGGGCATTTTTGACACTTAGCGTTGACCGATTTGAATAAAATTTGGTATAGAGGTCTCATATGGGGTCTAGCTGTGTCCCGAAAGCTTTGGGTGCAATCTAATGTACTGTTGGCGGGGGTGTCCGTTTTTTAGCGGTTTTCACTTATCCTGTCTTAAAAAAAGTTTGATAAATTTGAAATTTGGTAGAGGCTTGAAACTTGATATGTAGGTATATTGTATATCATATTTGTCTCAGTTAGATTTGAAACTTTTGAGTTCAATCAAATACACCGCTGAGGGTTTTACCGGTTTTTAGCGTTTTTCAGGATTAACCTGAAAGAGTATGGTAAGTCAGGCACGCGAAATTTGGTATTTGATGTCAAATTTANGGGGGGTATTTTTTATTTTGGGTGGAGCGTATTTTTTGAGGGGGGCGTATTTTTTTAGCCAGTATGTAAAATAATAAACCCCACATTGGCAGAGTTTTTTGCGTTCAAGCACGCTCGAGCGATTACATTCCCAGTAATAAAACAGTCATTTTTGTCAGTACGTACTGATATCTAGGAGTAAGGCAGTACGCCAGGCCATATTTAAATTTTCGGTACCTCAGAGTGAAAAATATCTAAGCTGTAAACATTTTATGCTAATTACAATATAACAAGCTATTTTTCTTTTCAAATTCTAGAATGTATATTAATTGGCAGGTTTTTCCAAATTTTCCACGACTGCATAAACCTTGGAGTTGGTTAATTTTGGATACTATGACAAGTCAAAGTGATCGAAGGTTACTAAAAATAACACTTGACTATTTTGTTTTTAGTCAAACCGCTACCTTGTTGTTGCAACTTTTCTCTTAAAACTTAACTATTATCTCCATATGAGTTCCTCTTAAAATTGCCTCTATTATCTCCATATGAGTTCCTCTTAAAATTGCCTCTATTATCTCCATATGAGTTCCTCCTTAAATTGAACTATTATCTCCATATGGGGTTACCGAATATGTTTTCATCGTACTCACGACGTACCGGTCCGTAGAACCGGCAATGTCGAAAACGGTATGGATCTTGCCAGTAACGGTGTTCCTCTTAAAATTTAACTATTATCTCCATATGAGGTTAGCGAAAAGGTTTTCATCGTACTCACAACGACGTACCGGCCCGTAGAACCGGCAATGTCGAAAACGGTATGGATCTTGCCAGTAACGGAGTTCCTCTTAAAACTTAACTATTATCTCCATATGAGGTTAGCTAAAAGGTTTTCATCGTACTCAGGACGACGTACCGGTCCGTAGAACCGGCAATGACGAAAACGGTATGGATCTTGCCAGTAACGGTGTTCCTCTTAAAATTTAACTATTATCTCCATATGAGGTTAGCGAAAAGGTTTTCATTGTACTCACGACGACGTACCGGACCGTAGAACCGGCAATGTCGAAAACGGTATGGATCTTACCAGTAACGGTGTTCCTCTTAAAATTTAACTATTATCTATTTAAAATCATTCAACATCAATCTCATCATGAAGTATATACTCGTATGCGCAGACTTGTACTATGATGTAGGTATGCGCGGAATTCTTAAAACAAACCTTTTCCCTATAATTAACTTTCAAAATTAGATCCCACAACATTCATTCTCGTTTATATTGAGCAAGCTTGGGGCTCCAAATTAATACACAACAAGTGATTACTTAGCTTAACTTAAAGAGGCTCATTGAAGGGAACTCTTCTGGTTTATTGTTATCTCAAAAATTTTAGCGAGGGAAAAACCACTCTCCAAACAGAGATTTAAAATATACAGAATCTAACAGAAAAAATCTGGTGTGAACATCACACAATTTTCCTCGTGGGAAAACCACTCTCCAAACAGAGATTTAAAATATACAGAATCTAACAGAAAAAATCTGGTGTGAACATCACACAACTTTCCTCGTGGGAAAACCACTCTCCAAACAGAGATTTAAAATATACAGAATCTAACAGAAAAAATCTGGTGTGAACATCACACAACTTTCCT
>CM022875.1:2722291-2735665 GCA_012654025.1 Pachypsylla venusta
CCAGGGCCCTTAAAAACTGTACAGCAAATNAATAAACCGCTAAAAGATAAAAATCATTTTCAAAAAAAAATATATATATATAGGGCCCTCCCCCGAGGGGGGGGGAGGGCCCCCACAATGTTCAAAATCGAAAATCCCTTAACATTAGCCATTACATATCAAAATTTTACGTTTCTGCAACAAACCGCTAAAAAGATTAAAATCATTTTCAAAAAACACCCACAATGTTCAATGTACCATTTCAATACAACTATTTAAATCTTTGAATAACATGTTAATTATAAATGTTGAAAAAATATTAACTATTAAATAAATTAAATTTAAACAAAACACGTACCAAAAAAACTATTTATTTTAATTTATGAAGAAACTAGTTTCGAATCATTCGATTCATCATCAGTCTAGTCGAGTCTAAGTTGACTGGTCAACTTCCATTCTTAGATTCGACTAGACTGATGATGAATCGAATGATTCATAAATTAAAATAAATAGTGTTTTTGGTGTTTTGTTTAAATTTAATTTATTTAATAGTTAATACAATACAACTATCACCCTCACTCAAAAGCACTTACTTGTAGAAATAAACCTAATAAATATATTTTTTTTCCTCTAATTCCAGGTAAGTTGATGCATGGGCATGGATCACTAAAGTCTATATCAAATCCATAAAAACAGTATCTCGAGTGTAAAAATAAGTTGGTAAGTCAGTCTTTCAATATCTTGTAAATGTTTAACAACAAAATCATGAAACTAACGACCAACATTTTCTTTTTCGAAAAAATTGTAAAATAAGAAAAAGAAAAGTATTTTAAACATTTTTCCAAAATGGAAAGAACACTAATTTTTAATGTAATTGTATATTTCTTTGTCGCCAACGATTATACCACGTTGAATACACCAGTTCCCGTCAGATCACTGAAGTTAGCAACGTCGGACGTGGTCAGTACTTCGATGGGTGACCGCCTGGGAACACCACGTATCGTTGGCTCTTTTTTGCGGCCCAACCCAGGGTGATGTCAATGTGGGTAGCTGGTTTGCAAGTTTCCAGCGAATGGAGGGTAAAACCCCCGGCTTGAATGACCAATAGATGTTAAAGAGACGTTAAGACAAATTAAAAAATATATATATATTTCTTTGTGTTATTATGTCGCAATGTTTGTGGGCATCATAGCATTACAAGGTTTTTCAAAATTCACTCCAATATCACTAAGCCTAAGCTACACTTTAACAATTTTTGCCTTAGAATGCTACCACTTGGCGCTATTACCATAGCTACTCAATTGTCCTCAGGAGGCTGAGTTACTCTCAAACACAACCAGACCATGTAGAAAATTCGAAAAAAAAAAATCAAATTTTCGACCCGTCCAAGAATCGAACCCGGAACCTCCTTGGTGCATTCCGAGTGTGATGCAATGTTAAAGAGTCGTTAAGAAAAGAAGAAAAAAACTAGTCGCTTACATTTGGCCACTATCGGACTCGATGATGCTACTATTTGATTGATGGCGGACAATCGATAGCTCAAATATTTTTTTTGGACACTTTTGGTGAGCTGTTGTATGAGCGCCTCTACGGTTTCTGATGAGACGGTCACCTTTTGAGATATCTGGCGAAGCCTGCTAGTATATTACAAAATAATTCCATGTTTTTTTTTTTTTTTTTTTNCCAGATACCCACATTGACCTCACTCAGGCTGAGTTGGGCCGGAAAAATAGCCAACAGCACGAGGGCGCGAACCCACGTGAACACCCACATGGTACAACCTCCCTGGACGTTGCTTCACTTCAGCGATCTAAAGGGAACTGCTGTATTTTTTTTTTACATAAATTGATAGTTGGTAATTTTTGAAGCAGTTTAAACAATAATAGGTTACCTCTGTTGAGGGCGGGCTGGAATTATTTGGGATGACACACGTTCCAAAGATCCACCAACTGTTCTTTTCCACTCAGACAACAGTTACAAGGTCCTCTCTATTTTCCTCGTTTAGTTCAGCTCACTTGGTTTTGCTCGTGTCGCTCTCAATTTCAGGGCCTTAATTCAGGCATCTAGTAAGGTCTAATTTTAGTTCCTATGTTTCGGTTTATATCTGCAGGCCCGTATCCAGGATTTTATTTTAGGGGGGGAGGGGTCATGTAAAGGGAGTTTTGCCATACAGGGATTATAAGAAAAATCAAACCTTTCCAAAAACAGGGGGGGGGGGAATGAACATTTTAAACACTGTCCTGGATACGGCCATATATCTGCATAATCTAAATTATTCATTTGACGGTTCTCTACTGCGGAGGTTCTCAAAACTTCACGCCCCCCAAGGGGTCCCCTTGGGGGGCGAGAACAGTAGAAAAATGAGAAGATCAATTATTTTATCATTTAGTTAAAATTTATGTCCACAATTTTTTTACAAAGGGAATTTTATTGAACATTATGATTAGAACATTTGAATGAGATAGTATTCAGAAACTTATTAGCGTTTTCCATGCAATAGCATTTAGCAACGCCAATTATTTTATCATTTAGTTAAAATTTATGTCCACAATTTTTTTGCAAAGGGAATTTTATTGAACATGATGTTTAGAAAATTTGAATGAGATAGCATTCAGAAACTTATTAGCGTTTTGAATGAGATAGCATTCAGCAACACCCATACCCAAGGAAAGGGTATTCCAAGAAAAGGGGGCGCGGTACCAAAAAGTTTGGGAACCCCTGCTCTACTAGATTGATGTTAAATCGAATCCTGTTATATTAGTGAATATGTAATACCGAATTGTTCTGAGAGTTTGTGATATTTACCACTATTAAAGAACATGGGAGGGGTCGGGATTTCGTCCGGCGTCCTCAGAGTCTCATAATATCCTACCCAACCCCTCCACCACCACCAGCTTTTTTGTGCATTGGAAAGGTCCCCAGTCACCTGTGGATCAATTCTATGACTGTTATAAATGTCCATTTATAACAGTCAAGTTCGATCAACATCGGATATGGCGTTCGAGAGTTTTCGTTGTAGAAACAAATTCAAAATTTTCAGACAATCCTTAGGCTTAGGCGATGAATAACGCTCTAGGTCAGGATTAGTAAGGGAGTTTCATCACAGATTCCTGTGTATTGTTGTGTTAGCTTTAATCTCGACAAACAGAAAAACTAATTAAGCACAGCTTATATTGTTTAGATATTAACCATGACATGTTGATGGCTGAAAGTCAACTGAACTTTATTTAATATATTTGCTTATAAAAACCTAAAAGCTACTGGCCAAACATATATAAATACATGATGAAGTGTACCTAACATATTATAGCAGGAAGAGATGAAATACTACAGTGTGTAACAGCAAAGCTGGGGAGTCTGCTAGATATAGAAATAGATGATGAAGTGTACCTATAAACATATAGCAGGAAGTGATAAAATACTACAGGGTGTAACAGCAAAGCTGGGGAGTCTGCTAGATATAGAAATAGATGATGAAGTGTACCTATAAACATATAGCAGGAAGAGATAAAATACTACAGGGTGTAACAGCAAAACTGGGGAGTCTGCTAGATATAGAAATAGATGATGAAGTGTACCTAACATATTATAGCTATAGCAGGAAGAGATAAAATACTACAGGGTATAACAGCAAAGCTGGGGAGTCTGCTAGATATAGAAATAGAAGATAAAGTGTACCTAACATATAGCAGGAAGAGATAAAATACTACAGGGTGTAACAGCAAAGCTGAGAGAGTCTGCTAGATATAGAAATAGAAGATGAAGTGTACCTAACATATAGCAGGAAGAGATAAAATACTACAGGGTGTAGCAGCAAAGTTGAGGAGTCTGCTAGATATAGAAATAGATGATCTCCCTTTTCCTCACGGAAAGTAGGATTCCCTTTTCCTCATGGAAAGTTATTCATTCATAAATGGATCGAAAGGAATTAGGTCTTTGGTATATTCCATTTCACCCTGTATAGTCTGTATACTAATGGAATATATTATATTTCTATTTAAATGGAAGATAATAGCTCGTATAAGTTATCATGTAGCTCCTAGTAGAATCTGGCACAGATCAGTTTGAAACTATCGGATGACGCATCACTAGTACGTTATCTTCCAGCACACTTCGAATTATTGATTCGAGTATCTGATGGTGCCAAAAACATTTTAATAGTATCGTCACTTAATCTTTTGATGATTAGATACGTGTAATGGGTATACAGTATGTCCCAGATTCATGGGTAACCCCCATTCATCTTTGAATGGAGTAATGGGTATACAGTATGTCCCAGATTCATGGGTAACCCCCATTCATCTTTGAATGGAGTAATGGGTATATAGTATGTCCCAGATTCATGGGTAACCCCCATTCATCTCTGAATGGAGTAATGGGTATATAGTATGTCCCAGATTCATGGGTAACCCCCATTCATNCAGTATGTCTCAGAATCACGGGTCACCCCCATTAACCTCTGAATGGAGTAATGGGTATCAGAATCACGGGTCACCCCCATTAACCTTTGAATGGCTGAGAATTTTTGAATTCTCTAAAGCTGTATTGATTGAAAAGGGGCCATGTTCAGCAATTGTATAGTTATGGTGAAATCCAGGTTCGAATCCTTTAGTAGATTATTTCTGACAAAAATTGTCGATTTTTCCAGAAATTTTGAATGGAATAATAATAATAATACTGCTTATTTATACTGCTCGAATGAGACTAACGAGTCCCTTTACCCCAGCAGTAAGCTTGTACTGTTATTGTGGTCAAATTCTCAATTAATTGAGAGGATAAAATCCTACCCTGGCTGGGTTTCGAACCCGCGACCTCCTGATTACCAGGCAAGCGCTTGACCACTGAGCTACCAAGGCAGGGAATAACAACGGTACAAATATTTTTATTTCAAGGAAAAAATCAAACAAATAAATTAAGAATTAAATTCGCTTCTTTCACACGAGCCATGCGCAGCGACAACAATGTTTGAACCCAATCGTGTCGCATGTGCTGTACATTTGCCATGCGTATCTCTAAGTGTATCGCACTTTTGAAGCAGTTTGGCACGCGCGACTTGTATGACCTAAAAATAATAAATTTTCTTTTATTTCTTGTTTGCCATCCTATTTTTTGTTCATGTTCACATTGACTTTTCCTAGTACATAGGTATGTTTCAGAGTGCAAGTGTTTCTTCTTTGCCATCTGGATCACTCACTCATGCGCATGGCGCATGGACCTAAAAACACTTTTTTGTTTACATGATCTATTCAGAACAAATTCTCGTGCCACGAATATGGTATACATATTTTAGGGTTTCCAGCTTTGCCATATAGGTATTGCGAGCGAGAACACTTCAGGATCGGTGTTAGGACGGGCAAATTTTGCTAATTAGCTTGATTTATCCAAAATAATCGAGCGATTCGTATAAGTCAAAACTTGTAAATTAAAAACAATCTCAGTAGCTCAGTCGGTTGAGGCGGTAGATTCGTAACCAGGAGGCTGTTGGTTCGTATCTAACTCCATTCCCCCTCTTCGACATAAGATTGGAAATAGAATCTTTAGAAGAGGGTGTCTCTTAAAAATACATGCATATGTACCTATATATATATTTAAAAATAATAATAATAAAATCTTTTCAATCAAATCTAGCAAAGACCCTAAATGTAGACTTTGCCGGATACATCAAGAAACCATTCATCATGTAGTTTCAGGCTGCCCAATCTTGACAAAGAAAGCGTATTTAGACCGCCATAATAAAGTCGCTGCACATTTACACTGGAATATCTGCAAAGAATATAACATCGCAGTCGAAGATAAATGGTACGAACATATTCCCCAACCAGTCGTAAACACCCCCGAAGTTACCATCATTTGGGACACACAAGTGCAGACAGATAGATCCATCAAAGCCAACAAGCCCGACATCATACTTAAAGATAAAAAAACAAAAGGCATGCCTATTGATAGATGTAGCAATTCCATCCGACTACAATATCACTCATATAGTGCGTAAAGTACAGGACTAATATCAAATAAAACCTGCGATGCCATAAAGCAGATACCAGGAAAACACAGTCTTCTTGCAATGCAAAAAACAGTTGTGTTGTGCACTTCTCATATAGTGCGTAAAGTACAGGACTAATATCAAATAAAACCTGCGAAGCCATAAAGCAGATACCAGGAAAACACAATCTTCTTGCAATGCAAAAAAACAGTTGTGTTGTGCACTTCTCATATAAGTGCGTAAAGTACAGGACTAATATCAAATAAAACCTGCGAAGCCATAAAGCAGATACCAGGAAAACACAATCTTCTTGCAATGCAAAAAACAGTTGTGTTGTGCACGTGGGTGCAAGCCCTAGGAGAAGGTTTAATCACAAGAAGAAGACGAAGAACTTCAATTTAAAATTATTATATTATTATTTGAGTATTTATACTGAAGTTGTAAAAGATGTTATATGTTCGACTCAGTGAAAATGGTAATAAGGATGGGACTTACCAGGACACAGCCGAAGGCTGCAATGTCTTTCACATTCTCTTACTTTCTATCCTAGACTCACACTGAAGTTCCAACGGTCACCGAATTCTTATACAATTGTTGTATTAAATTATTGTTTATAAATCAAATTCTAAGAATCTGATCCACATAACTAAATCATCGTTCTCAGGCGGCTCTTCAGGGTTATATCAGGGGGCACAAAAAATTTGGTTAACTGAATAGATTTTATATCCAAAGAAAAGGTCTAAACGTTGTAAGTACGTTTTCCTTAGTCACGAAAATGGCCCATAGATCTACATTCGGAATGGCCCATAGATCTACATTGCGCCCAGTAGTGTTTGCAAAAAAATGAAATTTTGGTAATCAGCTTAGTTTGTCCAAAATAATCGAGCAATTCTTATAAGTTAAAACTTGTAAATTAAATTGCGTCCAGTATATTTCCCCATGGTCATTCAATTTTCTTTCCATATTAGGACTAGAACAACCAGCCTCCATGTTACTAGTCTGTCACCCTATCAATACAGCCAATGTTTATATTTGTCGTGTAGGTAATTAATTAGATTTTAATCAAAAAAATATCATAATTTTATTAAAATACAGAATGAGTCATTTTATAAGTACAACAGTTCCATATTTTGGAACCTGTTTCATAAATATGGGTACACATAAATCTGACTCAAGTTTTCTTAAAGTCATGTTGGACTTTTATGAGTTTCTAAATGTGAACCTTTAAGGCCATTTCATGGTTTTATAGATTAACTAAGTAGCTGTTTGACCGTGTTTCGCTACGGTCACGAAATTCAACAATAATTTCGAGATTGCGACATTAAAGCTTCTCTCAAGTTTGGATTTTTGGTAAAACCGACCCCTCCCAGAGTGAGCACGGCTCCAAAGAAAATTCAATATTTTGGTCAAGGATATTCCTCTTTATATTGCGGAACACCTTCGTATTAGATTTCATCTTTAGTTCGCCCAGAAAATAATCGTAAAGAAAATCGCGAAGAAGCGTCATTTTCCTTCCACTTGAACTTTCGATTAATACGCACCTACACACTAAATGGAATCTGTGTACCAAATTTCAAGTCTCTAGGTTTAGCCATCGTGGAGCTACTACGTTGATTATTTATCATTGAGTCTGTCAACTGGGCATAAAGTTTAATATTATTAAACTTTATGATATAAAGTTTAATAATATACAATTTTAATGTAGATTTAATTGCATATTGATGTTTTAGAGGAGCTACAAAATCGAAAAAAAAAAAAAAATGCTAACAAGCACTCGTTTGAATGTTCAAATGTTTTAACACGTTTTTAATCTTTCCTTTTTTAGGCCAGGGAAAAAAATGAATATATTTTTAGTCCAGGGAAAAAATTGAATCTTTTTTTAGTTCAGGGAAAAAATTGAATCTTTTTTTTAGTTCAGGGAAAAAAATTGAATCTTTTTTTTTAGTTCAGGGAAAAAAATTGAATCTTTTTTTAGTTCAGGGAAAAATTGAATCTTTTTTTAGTTCAGGGAATTTGAAAAGACGAATATTAATATATGATCGTATGATCACAAATTTTACACTATCATGAAATTTTGATCGAAATAAAAAAAAAAGAACTACCCCCCCCCCCAAAAAAATTGNCCCCCAAAAAAAAATTGATATTTTCCGATATTTGACTGTTCTAATTAAAATGACTCACCCTGTATATTGTTTACAAAATAATAAACCCAATTGTCACATTAAAACCCATGTGTCACATTACATTGGACAAAGTTTTGTTTGCTTCTCGAACTATGTTTAAGATATTTGACTGTTCTAATTAAAATGATTCACCCTGTATATTTCTATAATTTTTATAAAATTTTCCTCTCGCTTAGTCGGTTAGGACCCATGAAAGTCTTGCCCAGGGCCATCAAATATTCAAATATATTACTACACGTGTACCTGGAATGTTATCCC
Organism: Pachypsylla venusta; assembly: GCA_012654025.1. Taxonomy (NCBI): domain Eukaryota; kingdom Metazoa; phylum Arthropoda; class Insecta; order Hemiptera; family Aphalaridae; genus Pachypsylla; species Pachypsylla venusta. The sequence goes on from CM022875.1 coordinate 2,730,695, forward strand.
CAAGCTATTTTATTTGTCTGTGAGGGCTATTCTTGATGATTCTCGTTTTGGTTTATTGAACTTTGAAATCAACCTTATTTACTTACTGCCATGGCCATCTACATCTCAGTGATAGGCCTCAACCGTTAGCCTCCATGAATAAGATCCCAAATTGAATCTAAGTGGCAAAAGTGCCTTCACGACGGACAAACGGATTTTTTTTTTTTTTTTTTTTTTAACGCTCTTTAACATCTATTGGTCATCCAAGACAGGGGGTTTACTCTCCATTCGCTAGAAACTTGCAAACCAGCTACCCACATTGACCTCACCCAGCCTGGGTTGGTAACTTTATCAAAAAACTTGCTTAATAAATTAGTATAGAGAGCATATATGAGGAACCTATTTTTACCAACGTGAAACAGGTATAGCGTATTGCTACATGTTGTTCATATGGAAACTTACACATAGGATTATTTATTTTTAAACACGTGCAAATGGTTCGCTAAATAAAAACCAGGATGAGTCATGGCTAATGACAAAGCTTTAGTACATAGAGATACCTATCTACGGCAAAAAGATTACGTGTCATAATTTCTAATGCCAGGTCCACACTAAGAGAACAATGTTCGCGCCAAACAATGTTCTCGAGCAATGTTCGCTTAGTGTGGACGTGTAAATAACATAAAGTCGTTATATATAAATGGCAATGTCCTGAATGACTGATCAACATAGAGCCGAAACTATTAATGCTACAGACTTGAAATTTGGATCTTCGTTGCACCATGTAAGTGTGCACTAAGAAAGGATTTTGCAAAATTTTAATTTTAAGGGGTAGAAATACATTGGAGCGAGAGAGATAGCATAATACATGTATATACGGGGTGCGGCAATTAGTTCGCCCACTTTTCAAAAAATTGTGGGAAGGGAAGTATTAGTGGAAGAAGCGGGGGGTTTGTGATATTCAACACGATATGACATCTAGTTTTTTTTTTTTTTTTAATTTGGCTTAACGTCTCTTTAACATCTATTGGTCATTCAAGACGGGGGTTTTACCCTCCATTCGCTGGAAACTTGCAAACCAGCTACCCACATTGACCTCACCCAGCCTGGGTTGGGCCGGAAAAAGCCAACGATACGTGGTGTTCCCAAGCGGTCACCCATCCAAGTACTGACCACGCCCGGACGTTGCTTAACTTCAGTGATCTGACGGGAACTGGTGTATTCAACGTGGTATGATCGTTGGCTCATCTAGTTTTTAGTTGTCGCAATGGTTTGGTCGAGCGTGCATCGTGCGTTCGTTGTCAAGTTGTTTTTTTTTAAAGTGAATCCATTATAGCCACTCAGAGGGCGTTCCGCACAATGTATGTTTTGCACTTCACAGATTCAGTTCTTGAGCGAAAAACAATTTTGAGGTGTGTTCACAACTTTAGGACCACATCATCAGCTTTAGGCTGTATGGGACTACCCATTCAGCCAATCGTTCTCGTGAGATTCCGCAGTACATGTTACCCGGTCGCCGGATTTGAGTCCCTGTGACTTCTTCCTGTGAGGTTGCCTCAAGGCACCCTGTACATACATACAACAGCGTACACGCCTACTTACTTATTAGCTTCCAATTTTTGAAAGGCAAATCATAGAATACTAATAGCACAGGAACGGCCATGCCTCTAAGGCGCCAATCTATAGGCCGTAGCGAAGCACGGGCGAAACAGCTAGTTTTATTACAAAATGTTCTTATCGCCTTTTTGAAATAACATTGTTCGCGAACAATGTTAGCTAACAATGTTCGCTTAGTGTGGACCGGCATAATAGAGTGCATGTATTTAAAAAAAAATAACAAAAAGGCTATCAATAAAACATTACAATGGAAATAACCGTTCTCGAGATGTTTGCAGGAAACCAAAAAAATTGAAAATGTACATACAGCTTCTAATAAAAACATCAAATTTGACGAGAACACGATAAGGGAATTTTTACATCAATTCTCAAAACAGGAGCCGTTATACAGGGTGTCAAAAAATGAGAATTTAGACATCTCTATCTAGTTCCGCCCCTGATTATTTTTTTACTTTCTCTTCCTATAGAAGATAAAGTATTGTAATCGAGCAGAAATCAAATGAAAAGTTTTTCCTCATTTTATTTGGACTTTTATTTTAACAAAAAAGATTTGAACATTTTGTCAATAAAAGTCTTTTCCGGGGTTCAAACCTGGATCTCACCATAGAGCTTTTCAAATTTCCAAGCCATTTAAAAGTTAAGGGAGGGGGGCGATCATTCTGGTACATACTGTAGGTTTGTCCAAATTGAACCGAAAAACATATCTAATATACACTATACATTAAGTATCTTGAATTTTTTGATTTTTTCCTCCTTGTTACACACGCTGCTTACAATAAATGAATACGTCACGAATAAGTTAGTTGTTAAAAATAACAGAAGAACAGACCTCTTGTAAAGTATAGGTACCTACGTTTGGCACTCCTATACAGGATTAATCACTGAACAGACCTCTTGTAAAGTATAGGTATCTACGTTTGGCACTCCTATACAGGATTAATCACTGAACAGACAAATAAGTCTATTTTAATATCCCCTTATCAGCCATTGTGGATTGTGGATGATTTTTCTATGGACACAGAAGGTAGAAATTATTTCTGAAAACTTCTTTACACAGACAGTTTTTTATGTCATTACTAGCTGTTTGAGCTGTTTCTTCCGTGCTTTGCAATGATTCTTGTATTGCTATTTTTGTATAATTTCGGGTGGAGGGGAGTATGGGTTGTGTCTACCCTGTATATTGCAACCTTTTTAAAAACAAGATGTAAACGTTTCGCCAGTGGCCTTATAGGCACGACCATTCTGAACTTTTAATATTTTCTTTTATTTTGCCCGTTCCCAGTTTCGCCCGTTCCAAGTTTCGAACTCATCACACTGGAATGGCTGGCCATACCTTTGCAGAAAATGTCCTAAAATGAGGACTAATCAGCCACCGAAATCTTTCTGGCTTTGGGTGGATTATGTTGTAGCGACAAAAATTAACATATCCGACCGTGACTGTCCAATTTTAGTAAACAAATTAGAAATTTGGCCTCAACTCAAAAAACAGCTTAAAATTAGCCTTTTAGATAATTTTAATTTTTGAAAATCGAACCATTTTTAAAGGAGTTGTCAGGTTTTGGGGTCCCCAGAGCCCAAATCTCGAGTTTCAGCCATTGATCCGTGTATGTGTGTGTCTGTCTGTGAACAAGTGAACGGAAAGTGCTAGAGGGCTGGAGACTTTTTAGTATGTATGTCAGTTTTATGCCATGAACGGAAAAACAAGCTTTCAGTGGAAATCGAATATACCGTTGGCGGTGTTATGCCGCTTTTTACCGGTTTTCGCATATCCTGCTTAAAATGAGAACGGCAATAGCTAGAACTTTAAACTTGGTTGCTATTCATATCAATTTTGTACAAGAAATTGAAAAATACAACTAAGGTTGAAGTGTAATATATTGTTGGCCGCCAACTAGCGGTTGGAGGCCGCTTTTTGGCGATTGCGCCTACAACCTGAATGGAAAGAGCTAGAACTTGAAATTTGGTGCCCATTCATATCAATTTCATATAATAAATTGAAAAATACAACTTAGATTTAAGTGTAATATATTTTTGGCAGCTAATTATAGATAAGGAAAGTCGTGTGATGTTCACACCAAATTTTTATTATTCCAAATGGTGTCTGAGAGACGGATATTTCCAGTTAAGAGTAGTTTAGTATAAAATTTTTTTTTTTTTGATAAGCAATTTTCAGAAATTAAAATGAAAAGCTAATTTTAAACTGCATTTATTTAGTTGTACACATTGACTTGCTCCAAATCAATGTATCAAAATGGCGACCATTTGAAATTTTCAATTTCAAATGGCCAAATTTCAAATTTGTAGTGTTTTTTATTTATACAAAAATGACATAAAAAAATTAAATATCCATGGAGTGGTTTTCGAGAAAATCAAATTTGAAAGTTTCAAATGTCCGCCATTTTGTTACATTGATTCGGCGCATTTCAATGTGTGGACTAAATAAAAGCAGCTTAAAATCCCTAGCCTTTTAGATAATTTTAATTTTTGAAAATCGAACCATTTTTAAAGGAGTTGTCAGGTTTTGGGGTCCCCAGAGCCCAAATCTCGAGTTTCAGCCATTGGTCCGTGTATGTGTGTGTCTGTCTGTGAACAAGAACGGAAAGTGCTAGAGAGCTAGAGACTTTTTAGTATGTATGTCAGTTTTATGCCATGAACGGAAAAACAAGTTTTCAGAGGAAATCGAATATACCGTTGCCTGTGTTATGCCGCTTTTTAGCGGTTTTCGCATATCCTGCTTAAAATGAGGACGGCAATAGCTAGAACTTTAAACTTGGTTGGTATTCATATCAATTTTGTACAAGAAATTGAAAAATACAACTAAGGTTGAAGTGTAATATATTGTTGGCCGCCAACTAGCGGTTGGAGGCCGCTTTTTGGCGATTCCGCCTACAACCTGAATGGAAAGAGCTAGAACTTGAAATTTGGTGCCCATTCATATCAATTTCATATAATAAATTGAAAAATACAACTTAAGTGTAATATATTGTTGGCCGCTAATTATAGATAAGGAAAGTCGTGTGATGTTCACACCAAATTTTTATTATTCCAAATGGAGTCTGAGAGACGGATATTTCCAGTTAAGAGTAGTTTAGTATAAAATTGACCCATGCTTGCAAAGTGTTGTACAGGTGAATTGTTCATTGTGTTGCCTGATGCATGGTATTCGTTCATTCATAACTGATATCTCTGGAATTCTTTCACCCAAACAAAGTTTCTCTCACGTAGTTTCCTAAAAAAGGATCACCTCTTTAAGAGAGTAGTTAAAATAAATGTCAAAGATCCATTTGGGTAAAAAGGCTGTTATGAATATTGAATTAATACAAGATTAGGTAAAAATTCCGAATCGCGGCTTTCTCGAAAAATTAACTTTTTTTT
>CM022875.1:2748108-2767542 GCA_012654025.1 Pachypsylla venusta
ATAGCATTCAGCAACACATTAGTGTTTTGAATGAGATAGCATTCAGCAACAAATTAGCGTTTTGAATGAGATAGCATTCGGCAACACATTAGTGTTTTGAATGAGATAGCATTCAGCAACACATTAGTGTTTTGAATGAGATATCATTCAGCAACACCCATACCCATTCATAATTTATAATGTAAAGGGGAGGGAGTCGAGGGAGGCTTTCATTTCAAGAAAAGAGGGCGCGGTAGCAAAAAGTTTGGGAACCCCTGCACTAGAGGCTCTCTATTTTTTTCCCCAGAGATCTCCTCCCGCAACTTTGGGAGTGCTACTTACAAAATGGAGCAGACTTCACCCTTTTCCAATTCTATTTGGGGTTGGCGTTGCTTTCCTTAATTCCAACATGTCACAATCTTTTATTCTTTGCCTGCACTCTTTAGCTGTAACGCTTTCCAATAAAATCGCCCCGGCAGCTGTATAAATATAGTATTCGAAGGTCCCAAATTGACTCCAACTCTCGCCTTAGAAATCTAGGATAAGTGAACGTCTTTCACAAAGATAGTTTTACTGGAGATAATTTTGATTTTTCGGATAGGCCTCCTTTCACGCAGCAACGGATCGACTTTCGTTTCCTCTCATGTCTATTTGTAACAGCGAGTGTATTGTTTCGTACAACAACACGCCCGCTGGAGAGAAAATGTATTGATAAAAATGCCCATCATCAACAATTGACGACAAACACAAGCAAGGAAAATTTTTATTTTCAACGCATAAATAGTTCGAAAAAGAAAAAAAGTTCGAGCAAGAGAACAAAAACAGCCCCCGCTACATTTTGCTGAAAATTTTGAGTTCAAGGACGTCGAAGAATAATTCGTTCTAAAAATAGACTGCACAACAAACCCTCTCTCCGCTTTCCAGACTTTTTCTCAACCCCCCCTCCCCCCCACCCATCAAAGCTGACAACCACATCATATCAATCTTAATCTCATTCGAGCAAGATGTTTTTATGCGCAAGTGCCACAAATTGTTTTTTTGTTCCTGCCTGATTTTGTCTACCAGTTTAGATGTTCACTTGTTGAATGAATGTCTCCCAATTAAGGTTACCACATCGAAAGAAGAATATCGATACTACCCAAAGCTTATCGATATCGAATGCTCGAAAATATTGGTTATATCGAAACCTTAATATCGATAATATTCAATGCTAGCTGTTTTCCCGTGCTTCGCTACGGTTACATAATTCAACAACTCAATTTTAGATTTTTGGTGAAACTGACCCCCAGAGTGAACACGGCTCCTATTTAGAAAATTCAATAATCAGTCAGTATACCAACTGGGCTTTGCGTTTTATAAGTATAGATTATCGATGTAAATATCGACAACTCTAATATCGATGTAAATATCGACAACTCTAATATCGATGTAAATATCGACAACTCTACGGGCAAAGCAGCGTAATTTCTGACGTACATCTTAATATTTATTTATCGATATTATCAAAATCGATATAAAATATAGATTATATTGAAACCGAATATCGATATTCGATATAATATCGATATCCCTACTGCGAATGTACAACATATGAATTGATATTACACAAAAACCTCAGAAATCCATTTGGGTAAACTTTTAGGAAATGAAAAAAAATTATATATCCAATTTATTTTTAGGCTAAAAGTAATTTCAAAATACACTCATGTCCAAAATTACCCGCCCACCTTGATTTTCTTATTTTTTCAACAAAAAAAAAACTACTATTCTCAATGATTTTTTTCGTTGTGTATGAATGCTATGGTTAAAAATACTGCTCCAGCATACGGAATAACCCCCCTAAAGAGAGAAAATGATAAAAATGCAGATTTCAATCTCCCCCAAACTGTAATTTCCTTAAGTAAGATTTTGGCAAGTTAGTAACGTGTGTTGCCTCCTCTAGCTCTATAAAGGCATCTTCTAAACGCTTTGGCATGGAATTGATTACGTTGGGGTATTCCTTCCCACTTTTCTACAATGACGGATTTCATCTGGGTGAGAGATTCTGGAACGTGTTGGCGGCCTCGAATCCGGCGTTTCAGAATGTCCCACACATGCTCGATGGGGTTAAAGTTCGGACTCCTTTTTATTCTGTATGCTGGTGCAGTATTTTTAACAATAGGTAACGGAAAAATACATAGAGCATTCATACACAACGAAAAAAAAATCATTGAGAATAGTAGTTTTTTGAAAAAATAAGAAAATCAAGGTGGGCGGGTAATTTTGGACATGAGTGTATTTATTCCCGTTAATGAAAAAAAAAAAAAAAAAAAAACAGTCAAAAGTCGTATTATGATGTTGTATTAGCATGGACTCAAAAAATTGAATAAAATAGATCCTATAACTGTTCATTTTTTTTTTTATAAAAAAGTTATGCCCCGGAACCGCTTTCGCCTTACTTCAGGGCACTCCTTTTTACAGCCATGCCATTCCGGAAACGAGAAAATTCGATCGGGCGGGATTCGAACCCACAACCTCCGGACCAAGAGTCAATGCTCTTAACAACTCGGCCACGGAGATCTATTTTGTTTGGTTTATTATTTTCTTTTTACATTCCTTATCCTATAAAAAGGAAAGTATTGTAATGAGCTGAAATTTTCGATGTCGAGTTTTCAAACGTTTCGGGGTCCCCAGAGCCCAAATCTCGAGTTTTAGCCATTGGTCCGTGTGTCTGTCTGTCTGTCTGTGAACAAGATATCTGAAGAACGGCAAGTGTTAGAGACTTGAAATCCCAAACTGGGGGAAGGGGGCGTGAAGGCAAGCCAAGGGGGGTTCTAGACCAGTTGAATTATTATCATTTAATTAAAATATATGAACACAATTTTTTTACAAGGGTAATTTTATTGAACGAGATTCAGCATTACATTTTTACATAACATTCAGCATTTTTACATAACATTCAGCAACATATTAGCGTTTTGAATGAGATAGCATTCGGCAACACATTTGCGTTTTGAATGAATTAGCATTCAGCAACACCCATACCCATTCATAATTTATAATGTAAAGGGAAGGGGGGCGTGGGAGGCAAAAAGTTTGGGAACCCTGCAATAAAGTGACAAAATTCGTTTAAATAGTCTGGTCGTTTTTTGAAAACCTTTAATAAATATTCTCGTCAAAATTGTGCCAAAATTTTGGAATCATGACAAAATAGTGTGATACCACCTTTAGTACTATTAGTACATACCAATATTGATGTAGTACATTAGTAGATAAATAAGTAAAACACGACTAGTATGTAATGAACTAATAATTGAACTGACTGACATATTATGAGATCAATATTGTTATCATGACTAATAGTGTGATACCACCTTTGGTACTATTAGTACATACCAATATTGATGTAGTACATTAGTAGATAAATAAGTAAAACACGACTAGAATGTAATTGAACTGACCGACATATTATGAGATCAATATTGTTATCATGAAAAATAGTGTGATACCACCTTTAGTACTATTAGTGCATACCAATATTGATGTAGTACATTAGTAGATAAATAAGTAAAACACGACTAGTATGTAATGAACTAATAATTGAACTGACTGACATATTATGAGATCAATATTGTTATCATGACAAATAGTGTGATATCACCTTTCGTACTATTAGTACATACCAATATTGATGTAGTACATTAGTAGATAAATAATTAAAACACGACTAGTATGTAATTGAACTGACTGACATATTATGAGATCAATATTGTTATCATGAAAAATAGTGTGATACTACTATTAGTACATACCAATATTGATTTAGTACATTAGTAGATAAATAAGTAAAACACGACTAGTATGTAATGAACTAATAATTGAACTGACTGACATATTATGAGATCAATATTGTTATCATGACAAATAGTGTGATACCACCTTTAGTACTATTAGTACATACCAATATTGATGTAGTACATTAGTAGATAAATAAGTAAAACACGACTAGTATGTAATGAACTAATAATTGAACTGACTGACAGATGATATCAATATTGTTATCATGAAAAATATAACAAGTGATCGATAAAATGAAAAAACACATTTTAATCAAAATAACAAACATTAAATGTGTAAAACAAATTTAAAGCTACGTCCAGCCAGCGTCTATGGCACGTTGAATATACCAGTTTCCGATAGATCACTGAAGTTAAGCAACGTCCAGCGAGGTTGTGTCATGTAGGTATCCACGTGGATTCGCGCCCTCGTGATGCTGGCTATTTTCCGGCCCAACCCAGGCTGGGTGAGGTCAATGTGGGTAGCTGGTTTGTATGTTTCCAGCGAATGGAGGATGAAACCCCCGTCTTGAATGACCAATAGATGTCAAGGAGACGTTAAGCCAAATTAAAAAAAAAAGAAGCTACGTCCAGTCAACGTCAAAGGTACGCTGAGTACACCAGTTCTTGTAAGATCACTTAAGTTAAGCAACGTTCAGAGATGCTTTAACAAGTGGATATGCAAGTAGGCTCGCGTCCTCGTAATGCTGGCTATTTTTACGGCCCAACTCAAACTGGGTGAGGAAAATGTGGGTAGCTGGTTTGCATGTTTCCAGCGAATGGAAGGTGAAACCACCGTCTTGAATGACCAATAGATGTTAAAAAGACGTACAGCCAAATTTAAAATAAAAAAAAAAGAAGCACTGGAATCGTCACAAAAAATACGCCTCAAAATTGGATCTTTTACATTTCCTAAAAATCGAATAAAAAAAATCCGTTTATAACATCACTGAAGTTCAATGTCCAGCCAAAATCAAGACTGTGCGAATCTGGGTGATTTTTAGATTCGCGCGGTCGTGATGCTTGTCATTTCCGGCCCAACCCACGCTGGGTGAGGTCAATGTTAGGGTGATTTCTAGATTCGCGCGGTCGTGATGCTTGTCATTTCCGGCCCAACCCACGCTGGGTGAGGTCAATGTTAGGGTGATTCCTAGATTCGCGCGGTCATGATGCTTGTCATTCCCGGCCCAACCCACGCTGGGTGAGGTCAATGTTAAGCTGATAATTCTGTAAGTTACCAGCCGATGGATGTTAATATCAGTTAATGCCACCGCATCCACAGAAAAAAGTCAATCAGTGGTCCCTGGGAAATTTGTTTTCAAAAAAACAAATTAAAAAATAAGTCGACACGTTCACACTTAAAATTAAAAATATACGTAACTTGAAACGTATAATATCAAATTTTGAGGGGGGGGGGGGAATTTGGAATGACCATTCCAAAAGTTCATTATTGAAAATAATGAACCAAAATGTACTTTCTTCATTCTCAACATTCTTTGAAGAAAACCAACTTAATTCGAGTTGCATTCAACTCGACAAATGATGATCGATTGGGTCGATGGACACACTCGACATAATGTGTGGACATACCGTAATGATAACAGCTAACGAAGTGTCAAAAGTCAAAACAAAATAATTCAGAGCCCGGGCCCAGTTCCACAAAAACCTTTCTTTGATACAAAAAAAAAGGTTATGAGAGATACAGTTTAAATTAAAAGAGTTGAGACAGTTCTGATGATACTAACAAAACAAGACCATCTGAGCGACACGTTCTGATGATACTAACAAAACAAGACCATCTGAGCGACACGTTCTGATGATACTAACAAAACAAGACCATCTGAGCGCGCGGCAGTGCGCCAGGCCAAGTGCCAGAAAGCACCAGTGTATCTTTACACGAAGCAATTCACCAGGTTTTTCACACCGTCAGATATCCGATTCTACAGGGGTTAGGTCATTGAAATTTTGAACACACATTCCGTAGTTTAGTACAATACTACAGAATTTAAAGTCACTTGGCCAGTTTGTAAAAAGGTAGTATTTTACGAATCTCCTTAAAAAAACTGACCAAGTGTAAAGTCAGTATTACTTTAAGAGAATTGAGACAGAAGAACGTGCAATAATAAATTTAAGTGCGGGATATACAGCAGCAACAATAAACTTGGCCCCAATAATAGATATCACTACTTTCATAGACGGAATTTTTTGGTTGAGTGAGTGGAACATGGCCTTTTTTCAATGATAATTTTTGTGAGATAGAACTTACTGGACTGAAACTTCAGAACAACTGAGACACCATCATCTCTGACTCTGATAAAGAAGAAATAAATGAGACTAGTCACTGGTCTAATGGCTGGACGATGTGGTCTTGAAACTAGTCTATGGACCAAGAAACACATCCATCAAGGATCATACGGACACTGGTACACAGTAGACTAGTCACTGGTCTAATGGCTGGACGATGTGGTCCTGAAACTAGTCTATGGACCAAGAAACACATCCGTCAAGGATCATAGGGACACTGGTACACACAAGACTAGTCACTGGTCTAATGACTGGACTATGTGGTCTTGAAACTAGTCTATGGACCAAGAAAGACATCCGTCAAGGATCATAGGGACACTGGTACACACTAGACTAGTCACTGGTCTAATGGCTGGACAATGTGGTGTTAAAAATGGACACCCACATGGCACAACCTCGCTGGACGTTGCTTAACTTCAGTGATCTATCGGCAACTGGTGTATTCGAGGTGCCATAGACGCAGGCTAACTCGAAATTTGGGCCTCCGTTTAATTTTCAGCAATTAGCTACGAAATAATAGAATAGTTCGAAAGTATGATAGTTTGATTACAAAGACCTTTCCCTAAGATTTTCCAGTGAATAAGGAAGGAAAAAAAAACGAAAGTTTGACTAGACGCGAGTTACCTCTAAACCTAAAGCTGTTGAGCACTACAAAAAATAAAACACTGAACCAAATCGTTCAGTTATCTTTATAAAAAAAAAACACTCACCAGCATTTGGTTTGCCTTCCGTAGACATAACGACATGAACAAGGTGATATTTACTTTATCAATAACAGTCTTAAATTACTCATTTTAATAGTATTATTAGAAAATCATTATTTCGTTAAATATTTAATCAAGTCATATTAAAAAACATTTTTAAACTTTTACAAAAATAACAATTACATAAAGTAAAACATTTATTTTAATTTCAAATTGAAAAAAAAATATATCGTATGAAAATAATCAACTATACATCAAAATTAAAATAATAAATTCATTATTATTATTTAAAAAAAAAAATGTATTTTTATAAATAAAATGCGACAATTATATCTGCAAGAGAAAAAAACATTTATACAAAATGTTTTTTTTTTTAAAAAAAATAATCTTTAATTTTACAACAACAAAAAAACTACCTATATTCTTTTATAAGTATATATTTTAAGTATTTAGTTATATTATTCAATTTTCACAAACATTAAAAAATTTCAATGAAATATATCCGCGTAACTATTGCATTCACGATAAGCGTTCACATCTGAAACATAAAACACAATTTTAAAGAAAATTAGAAGTAAGAAGAAAATATAATTCAATTTAAAGTTAACCTTGAGAAGAGTTTAAATAGAAACATACGAAAATAAAATCAAAAATGTTTCTATTTCTTAATAATATAGAATGAATTTTAGATCAATATTTAAAAAAAGAAGAAAATAATGTAGCCACCGAGGGCAGCAAACAACCAGCTTCATTAGGTGACTGTCCTAAGCCCTAATAATATAGAATTAATTTTAGATCAATAATTAAAAAAAGAAGAAAATAATGTAGCCACCGAGGGCAGCAAACAACCAGCTTTATTAGGTGACTGTCCTAAGCCCTAATAATATAGAATGAATTTTAGATCAATAATTAAAAAAAGAAGAAAATAATGTAGCCACCGAGGGCAGCAAACAACCAGCTTCATTAGGTGACTGTCCTAAGCCCATATAAATACAGAAGGTTTGGTGTTAGGAAGGGCATCCAGCGTTTAAAAAACTCTGCTTACTTTACTTTACTTTTACTTTACGTGTCCAAGGCCACCAAACAAATGCCATCAAATGGAATCCTGCCAATACTCTGCGACGCGTATGCCATTTTCGTCTGCGTTTATCAGTTCTTGGTGAGTGCATGTGGTTGTGAGTTTTGGGCAGACGCGGAGATGTGACATGGTCTGGATAGCGCCACATTCGCACTTGTCATCCTCCGACAAACCCCACTTGACCTTGTTGTATGCGCAGCGACCAACTTGTGCTCTCAACCGGTTCAAACATTTCCAGGTCGGGAAGGGCAGGTTTGATCCCCTTGAGATAACTTCTTTAAGGTCAAATGGTGGATCAGGTATTTTAAGCTCCCAGAGTTCTGGGAGCTTAAAAAAATTAAAAAACTCTGCTTCAAACCATTGATGAGAAGTCATCAGCAAAATGCTGGATTCTACGCAGTTTCAATTGAGACTGTGAGAAGTAAGCTGGGGTTACCGTGCCAGGAAAGGGTTACATCTGAAGAGAGGGGGCAACGAATAGAAATTTGAGGCATGGTAGAATTGAGAAAAGAAACGACAAACCCAAATAGAATTGGGAAAAGGTGAAAAGAATTGAGAAAAGAAACGACAAACCCAAATAGAATTGGGAAGAAGAAAATGTTAAATGGCTTATTACCATAGCCACTCAATTGTCCTCAGACATTTTTTTCGAAATATTCGACTCAAACGAGATTCAAACCCGATATCTCCCCGTTGCAACCCAAGTGTGACACACACTCTGCCACGAAGAGCTCTTTATTTGGAGCTGGAACGCATACCATCACAGTTCCAGCCAAAGACCATCAAAATCTTTTCAACCTGTTTCTACTTTCTATATATATAAAAGAGTATAACATAAATCTAGAATTAAGAAGAACTACAACAATAAGATCCTAAGCTCTCGCTTCCACTGATTCTAATCCGAACATTAATTCTACCAACAATCCACACATACATATCAATATTTTTCGTGTTGTACTACAACGTTTGACCTCAGGCCCTTGATTTTTTTAAAAAAAAAAATAAAAAAAAATCTGAGAAAATAAACGAATAAAAAGAAAAAGAGTAACAAAGTAATTTATAAATACAAATTTTAATTGGATTGAATCCAAAATTTTGTGGACCTGACACTTGCATGGTCACGCCAAGTACTTCCCCATGACAAATACATGTGCGTACCACAGTGCTAAATTGGAACGTCCATGAACCCTTGTACAATTTGGCCCTTAAAACGTTCTGTTGAGAAAATTGAGATAGATATTCCAACATATAAACAATCGATATTTAAATGAAGGGTAGTATAATAAAATATTATACTTGCCAAACAAAGAAGGGTATCCGAATAAAGCTTGTGGGGAGATTAGCCAAAAGTTTTTTCTCATATTAATCAAAGTAGGTCTCAAAAAAATCAAACAACTCTGTGAACAAAGTAGTCAATTGCACCCAGGAGACCCGGGTTCGATCCCCGACAAGGTCGATTTTTTCCAAGGTTTACAATATTTCGATTTCACATTTGGATGTTTTACAGATTGCACTCAGCTTCGTGAGCTGAGAACGATGGAATATTCCAGGTAAAGGCAAGAATAAGTAGTAAGTGGGAGGTAAAGGAGATATTTGAAGTATAAGAAAGGAAAAACAAACTTTATAACACTGCGACGAACACTTAAAAATTGTGAAACAATTGGCTTAACGTCTCTTTAAAAATGAAACACTTTAATGATATTGTAAATGTAAGAAGAAAAAAAAAAAATCATTATGGTCTTGTAATACCACGACTGGTCGCTACTCTGAAGACGTTTCCGTGGCAGAGTGTGCATCAAACATGCCTCGTACCAAGGAGGTACGAGTTTGATTCCTGGCCGGGTCAAAAATTTGATAAAGATTTTTTTGAATTTTCTACTTGGTCTGGTTGTGTTTGAGGTTGACCTTATAATTCTACCACGACAAGTGGTAGAATTATAAGGTAATTGTTAAAGCGTAGCTTAGGCTTAGTAATATAAATTTATGAATCAGAAATTTGTGTGTATCTTTAAAAAAAACTCTGCTTCAAATCAATGATGAGAGATCATCAGCAAAAAGCTGGTTTCTGCGCAGTTTCAATTGATACGGTGAGAAGCAAGCTAGGGTTACCGTGCCAGGAAAAGGTTACAGCTAAAGAGAGTAGGTTCCGAACAAAATCTTGTGGCATGGTAGAATTAAGGAAAGCAAAGCCAACCCAAAATAGAATTGGGAAAAAGTTAAAGAAGAAGACTGACTGTGTAACATCTTCATTGAAACTGTTCGATGACATGCCAATGAGAAGGCAGTAGTTGTCACAACAAATTCATTGTACAATATACGATATTGTACTCAGAACAAATAACTCGTACAATATTGTACTCAGAACAAATAGCATTTACTTCATGAACTTTTCCACACGAAACGCACAAACAAGTTAAAAGACAAACATGAGCAAATATTAAAAACAGAATTTCTCCACACAGAAGGTAGTAATTAATATAAATAGTTACTACAGGGTGTCCATAAAGTCTCACCCCACCCCCCGTATCTCGATAATGGCTGAAAATAAAAGAAAACAAGTATCCCTTGGATTTTAAGGGGATTCATTTTAGACTAAAAAATGTTTGGCCTCGGCCAGCCGTTTAGGCCTGGCAACGACTGACTTCAAAATCTTAAATGAGAAGGTATATCAAGTGACACCTTGTTTTAAAGGTCTCGTTAGGACGAGTTCATTACAGAAAGCCAGAGCTCTCTAGGATCTAACGAATTACAGGGTGGAAAATATGACCCATTCTCCTTGCGGCCGCGCCGAAATGGTACGTAAAAATGCCTAGGAATAAGTTTATATGATCCCAAATAAGTAATTTAGTAAAAAAAGATGCTTGTCCCGCCCACTTTGATCTCGTAAATCGAGCCTTCTTAGACCAAATCTATCCAGCTGTTTTGATAATTTTGGTCTAAGAAAGCTCGAACTCTGCGGTTGAAGTGGGCGGGACAACCATCTGGTTGGAACACATTTTTTACTCAATTACTCATTTGGCATCATAATAAAATATTTCTAGGCATTTTTACGTACCATTTCGGTGCGGCCGCAAGGAGAATGGGTCATATTTTCCACCCTGTAATTCGTGAACAGTAGATCCTAGAGAGCTCTGGTTTTCTGTAATGAACTCGTCTTAACGAGACCTTTAAAACAAGGTGTCACTTGATATAACTTCTCATTTAAGATTTTGAAGCCAGTCGGTGCCCAGCCTAAACGGCTGGCCGAGGACAAAAATTTTTTACTCTAAAATTAATCCCCCTAAAATCTGAGGAATACGTGTTTTTGCGTTTTCTTATATTTTCAGTCATTCTCGAGATACGGGGGGGTGGGGTGAGACTTTATGGACACCCTGTATACATTTAACGAGTAAATATTTTTAAAACATAATATCTGGTCTTTGTATTTTGAACTGGTCCCATTTTTTGAACTGCTATATGATATATTATATTTTTTTTTGCCCAACGTCTCTGGAACATATAAAGGTCCAGCTAACATGATATTTGAAATTCAACTAAAGTAAAATTCAATTTTTCATAAATTACAAGAAATGAAAATGATTAAAAAAACACTTGACTTTATGTTTTGATATATTATACGCATATTTCGGATTGAAATACGCGTATCGAATATTGTATTAAAATTGTAGAATATGAAGTCAAGTGTTTTTTAATCATTTTTATTTCTTGTATTTGATCGTTCCACCAAGTGTCCTAAAGGTTTTCTTTCTTTGGTTTCATAAATTATTTTAATAAAATGATTTCCTACATAAAGTTTATTGAAGTAGACCAAAAATGTTAATTTACATATTATTCTAATAGACTGACCAGGTTCCCGCATGATCACTGAAGTTAACCAATGTCCAAGGAGATTTTACTTGGTATGTGACCACATAGGTTTGAGACCTCCTGATGCTGGTTATTCCCAACCCAACTCAGGGTGGGTGGAGTCAATGTGGGTACTTGGTTTGTAAGTTTCTAACGAATGGAGGCTGAAATCCCCCTTTTGAGTGACCTTTAGATGTTATAAACGTGTTAAGCAAAAAAAAACTCACTTTACTAATATATTTATAGATAAATGGGTCTCAGTGAATGCCATAGACAAAACTGGGGAGAGGCGCTTGATTTTTTTTAAGTGCCTGTCTTTGGGGTGGGGGGCTTAAGCCCCCAAAGACACCCCTAAAACCACCTATGTTGAATACAAAGAACAAAACTTTCTCGACACCATATGTCTCATTGTTTTTCGTATGCCTAATATTTCAACATACTCAACACTGTATTTTTATTTTCTGTATTCTTGCACCTAATAAAATTCAAGGCCAATTCCTCGAGTTACACTTTGTGTGGTTAAAGACCTTCAAATATTTGGTAATATACGGCTAAATAGCAGGTTCATGCAATTATGTACCGAAGTATAATTAAGAGCAAAAATAACGAATCTAACAGGACGACAGTAAGTGCTAGATTTTTTTAAAAAAATAGATAGTAATTTTAGCATTTTATTTTCAAGTACGTAAAGTAAATACCTATAAAACCACCCAAGTTGCTCTTGTCACTTAAACTTGGTCTGAACGATTACTCAAAATTGTGGAAAACAAACCGACTACCTATGATGATATGGCGTAAAGTGGCGATGACCATTTGCTCTACATAAACTTTATTAAGATAATTGGAGTTAAATAGGAATAGTATAATAGTAATACTAATTGTGGTAATGTTAACACTAAAAATATACAAACTGACTATTTCTGAAAATGTTTTCCCTAGGAATGTTAAATTTGAAAGGCATGTTGACTTTTAACTCACAAGAGATGTTCTGCAAAAAGGTTTTATAATAATGTATAGATAGATACCTATATGGGTAAATATCTACGAAAGAAGTCAAACATAAAAAATTAATAACAAACAGAATCTTGTCACAAAAGTGTTATGAAAAAATGTCCATTATTCACTGACACTGAATCAGGAATTTAAAAATTATTTAAAGTAGAGAGTGGTGGTAAGTGTCTTACAGAAACAAAAAATATATTTTACAGCAAATTTTAATCATCTTAGAACTCATTGCACAGTATTGAGTACCAAGAATCCAATGCAGGTACCTACATAGTGTTTTTGGAAGTAATTTGAAAACCTTCGAATTAGTTTCAGTCAGAATAAATTAATGGATAAGATTAAGTTCGCCAAATAGTATTTACAGAAAGATAAGGTAAAATGAATTCGTAATGTTAAACTCTCATCAACGGTTGGGTCATCAATTTATTAATAGGTACCATAAAACTATGAATATCGGATTTTCCGAACAATAAATTATAAGGTACGTCATTAGAATCTTCAAAATTTTATTTTTGTTGTATGAGTGAGCAAAATAGGTTCTTATCAAAACTGATATCACAAGCCAACACTGTCAACAGTAAGCCAGAACTTATTTGATTCAGGAATAAAAGTAAACTATTACAACTTTATATTCTTTGATATAATTATTATCTTACCAAAATTGTCAGGAAACAAACTCCTGGGTTTCGATTTAAGAATCTTCAACAAAAAAAAAATAACAGAAAACAGAAGAAGAAACAAAAAACAGATTATAATATAAGAAGAAAAATTACTGCCCGGGTTCAAGGTTAACTTGCGTAGTTATTTTTTTAATATAAAAATATATTTCTGCACAAGCCTCAAGCAATTTATTAATATTTTTTAATTAATTTATAAATTTTCAATGTAATATTGAATTATTTTCTAAAACATAACAACCGGCTTGAAGTGAATTTGAAAATAATCAAAGGAATTTTAAATTTACGATGGATATTTTCTTATCACTTCGTTATCAGTAACAATAACAAAAAAATATGCGTTCAAAAATTCAACGATTTCCCTTGGGAATTAGAATTTTTGATAATAAAAATAATTCGTGTTTGCGTGTTTGCCTGCTTGTAGTAAGAAGTGGTAGGGGTGAGCAAGTGGTGTGGTTCGCCGAATGGGGGTCTGAAACCGGGGAGGACTAAATGGCATCCTTTTTATTTTATTTTTTAAACTCGCTTCTTTATTGGCCGCCATGGACCCGTTTTGAACGGTGGTATATACGCAATTGAGGCCTGCCTGTAAAAACGTTTCCTAACATCTCTAATTGGGTTAAACGGTTAAAATTGGTTAAAAGGACGCCATATACTCCTCCCCGGTTTCAGAACCGCCGTAATGTTCTCATTTCATATTTCTAAGAAAAAACACAGACTATTCCATGGAAAAGGTTAAACAAGGTAGATAAAGAAACAAGGTAGGTCATTTAACATTTAAACAAGTTCAATATAATGACGTTTTTTTTATCATGACATATTGAAAACTTATTGGATCCTTTGTGAGATAATTATAAGATTCAAGATATTCGTAAGTATTTGGTTACTTAGTAATACTTTGCATTGGCTCACAAAACAGGAAAAGGGATAATTTTATCAAACTTCTTTTTGTGCCCTGTAATTTTCTTCTTAAAACATGACTTTGTCTTTTGTAAATGAATAACATTTCTAGGAGGCCCAATTACAGCCATTCCCGTTGGTTCAATGGGTAAAAAACATTAGTTATTAAATCAGTAATACTTTTTTAAAAAAAATGGGAATATTTAATTTCTTTGAACATCTGTTTCTACCTTGTAATTTTAAAACACCTTGTCCGATTTTGATCAAACTTGGTATGAACATTTATTATAATGTTAATAAAATATATCAACAGGTATATGAAACTTGATAAATACATATAGACATTATTTATCATGTTCATTATAATGTTACTGGCTGATTTTGGCCCTATTGGGTCAATCAAGGTTGTACCGTTTTAACTGCGTGGGGCCTTCAGTTCCCGGTTCACGGAACTAATTATATTTTCCCATGGTACCTTTTACGTTTATATGATTATTGTTTATGTCTCAATGATAAATTAATATGAATTCCAATATATAAAAATGTTGTGCGACCTAAATAAAATTTGATCAATTAGAAACTTACATCAAGTTGTCATTTGCACAGCCTACTGGCACAGGGCAGAAACAATGTGGGAAGTTTTTTTTAAAAAAAATATTGGCCCTCATGAGTCTATGTTGGATGGTTGATGGGTTGTACATACCACTGATGGTACATACGCAATAGAGGCATGGCCGTAAAAAAGTTCCCTAACCTCTCCAAATTCGGTTAATCCTGTACAAGAAACGAGGGATTTTCAGACAAGCGGGATCTTTCCCCTTTGCGGCTTGCAATTTGCAATATCCCTAGAAATTTTTTATGTTTACTTTTAAGCTTTTTTCACATGTTTTAACCGAATTAGACAGGGGTCCTGCACCGGGGGTAAGCCGTACTCAGGGGGTCCCAGACCCCCCCCCACCCACGATATTTCATTATTATTTTTTATGCGTGACTTATGTAATATTTTAAGGTGTAACGGGAAAATGTGTTTAGCCAACTTTTTCAAAAAAAAATTTTAAAACTCGTTTTTTTTATTGGCCGTCATGGGTCCATGTTGGACGGATGTACATACGCAATAGAGGCAAGGCCGTAAAAAAGTATCTTAACCCCTCTAATTCGGTTAAAAATTGGTTAAACATTTTTTTGGACTGCCTCAACACATCTCCCCTGTTACAAATCAACTAGACAGGTTAGAGAACGTTTTTACGGCCATGCCTTGATGAGAAATCTTCATTGAGCACAAGAGTGGTGGGATTTTGAAAGCAAAATCCCACCACTTTTATTCCCCTGATATCCTTAATACCAACTTTGTTGACATCAGTTTAGCCATTTCATTTAGCCAGCGTCTATGGCACGATGAATACAAGTTAAGCAACGTCCAGAGAGGTTGTAACATATGGTTGTCCACGCGGGTTCGCGCCCCCGTGATGCTGGCCATTTTTCCGTACTAACCAAGGCTGGGTAAGGTTAATGTGGGTATTTGGTTTGCAAGTTTCCAGCAAATGGTGGGTGAAACCTCCGTCTTGAATGACCAATAGATGTTAAAGAGACGTTAAGCCAAATAAAANAAAAAAAAAAAAAAAAAAAAAAATAGAGGGAAAAAGAGTGGTCAATAATATGGGACTTTTTTCCTTGAGGGGAAATCTGGGATTTTTTCTGATAATTTTTTTTCCTAAAAATTACCGCGAATTATTTGTTTATTGTGTATTTGTGTTGTTTTTTTCAGGTAATTTTTTTCCATGAATATTGTGCGTAATTCGTAATTTGAATTATTAATCCTGTTCTTGCAATTTTGAATTATTTGGTAAAGAAGATTTTTTATAAGGCTCCAAGTTGATCATAATTATATTTTTTAATGTTATTTTCTACAACGATACCAATTGATTAGTTTTTACATTCTTTCTTCTTTGCACCGCTATAGTACCATGTCGGATTTGAAACTGTCTGAAGGGTCATTGAAGGTATGTATCATAAACTTTTGGTTTTGCGGTTATGCCTTGCTAAAAAAACCTTACCCAGAATTTAGACTAAGGTCAATTTTTAGTAATTCCAAAGTTTAACGATTTGTGATGTATTCTGTTGCCGATCTATTCAATTTCCTAATTATAGGCGCCGAATTCATTTTTAAATTGTGTTAATCTTTGAATATGTATAAAAACCCTAATTTTGCTGTAATCACTTTTCAGCGAATTGGTTCACGAGTCTTGGTGTTGTCTTCTGCATTGGAAAAGTGTTAAATTGAAATCCGTGGCACTGTTCTACTTGATCTCTTGGCGCGAAAAATCGGTTAAATTGCCATGTGTGTGTGTGATATATTGCCCCGCGCGAGTTTGCGGAATCGCGATTGTAGCCCACGATGGGAAAGTCTTGAGCGCCCTTCGTTTAGTCTAGTGAGAAACTTAACCTCTCGTGTACATGTTTTCTTCTGATTCAATTAGTTAATCATAGATACTGATTTTGGTTTCAGTCAATCATGAATGGCGATGAAGTGACAAATCCTGTGATGCAAATATTGGTAAGCATGAGTATAACATAGTTCTAAAATTTTACTCAAAGAGCAAAATTTAATTATGATTATTTTTGACACAACTCTGCCCCTGGTAGGATAAAGAGCCCCTTCCTTAAAAAGGCAATGTCTGTTCAAATGGTCATTTTTTAAGATCTAATAAAATGAGCTTTCAATAGAAGAGCGCTACAAAGTCGATATCGTCTAACGACGATAGTCCGATTTTGTGCTAGTAAATTCTTTAGACTGCCTCAACAAGGAGATTCAATTTTTTTTATAATAATTGTTCTAGGGTACAAAGAAAATACCAGGCAGCAATACTGAACGGTACAGAGTATTGATTTCTGATGGAGTCAATATCAACAGTTTTGCAATGTTAGCTACTCAACTTAATGATTTGATTACAAATTTGTCTGAGTTCACAATTGTTCAAATCAAAAGATATATTGTGAGTGGAGTCACTTCAAACTCATCGACCAACAGGTAAGAAATAAGTAAAAATAATCTCAGCTGACTCAAAGAAAATACCATTTGCGCTGAATTTCATAGTTTTCTTTTGATCTGTTGTTGTTGTTAACGTTCTCAACGACTCTCACTGTGTCTTCAGGGGAGTAGAAAGGCGGCCTCTCCAACAGGATCTGTCCATAATGCTGACGGCTCTAGATTAGTTGGGTTTGATGGATAGTTGCTGGCTGCTCATGATTTACATCATGAGCAGCCAGCATACATAGACGACAACGATCAGATACTTCAGGGTTTAGCAAGGATTTATATAACAACTCTTTGAGGAAGTATCTGGAGCAGCACGGCTGGTCAAACGGAGGAAAAACACAGTGAGTTGTCGTCGAGTTCTTTTGATCTGAACTTATGTGGTTGTTGTAGTTGCAGCAGGTCCACCAAATCACATCTCATCTGTGGGGAGATTTAGAAATCTCGCCACCTCTATTGGATTTGTCCACAAGTCAGGGTTCTAGGGTTTGATGAGCAGTTAAATAGGTGGGTAGTATCATGAGGGCTCTCGTTATACTTGGGACACACATCTTCAATGGTTGGATCAATTCGGTGCAGGTAAGTATTGAGGTGTTTGGACCATATGTGGTAGTAATGCCCAGTAGAGTCTATATCACACACACACACTTGGTTTCCGTTAGTAAATTATGCAACAAAGCATGGGATTCTTTTTATGACATACTAAAATGCGTCCCGATTTTACTTCATGTTACGAGATTTTTGTCCATGTTTAGATTCGAACCAGCATACCCCACTCCCAGTCTGCGAATCCTTTACTACCAACTGAGTTACATAATCTTCTCTATTATTAGGTATGTAACTTTATCAAAATTTATACCTCGTGTTTGTTTTTGTTTTATTTTCAGATCTGTTTTAATAATATTAGAGTTAAATGTCCTCAAACCAGGCACAGAAGTTGGCTTTAAAATTGGAAATCCACAAAGTTTAACAGCAGACAACTCTTCTACTCAGCAACCTAGTGCTACTACTAATGGCGTTAGTGCACCGATTAATGGTATCAGCTCAACAACTGCTACAAACAATGGCGTTGGCAGTGGTGCGGGTGGGTTCTTAATATAAGATACTCTTGAAAAAAAAAAGAGATTTGGGCAAATCTCAAAGCTTAAGAAAGGCCTATTTAATATTTTTATGTATGTTATTCTTATAATAAAATGAAGTTTATTGTAATTATTATTAAAAAAATTTGGTTTTACATACATAAACTCATCCCAAGCCACTAATCGTGTCTTCTCAGAGGAATTGATCAAATGCTTTTTTCTTAGTTTAGTTTTGATTATCTTTTTCTAAAAATAGTAGTGACTTTTCTTGACATATTTAGCAACATTTCTCATTAAACACCAAACCAGCAGTGATATATCAGGATTACAAAATATTCTTACATGAACAGGATAGATCCATATATTGAGGATGCATGAAACCGATGAAAAAGTAGTCCTCACAACACTGTTATTTTCTTCATCTCTCCAGTCAACCCCACAACATTTTGACATCAAAAGACCTGTAACTCAATCCAATAGATTTGGTCATGTTTCTTAATACAATTTTTCAACTAACATTGTCGTTATATTTAATTTCAGTCACTCAAACTCATCCCATTGTTAGTCTCAGTCCATACCAGAATAAATGGACTATAAAAGCTAGAGTTACATGTAAGACACCCATACGGGAATGGAATAACGCAAGAGGCTCTGGCAAGCTATTCAGTGCAGATTTATTAGATGAGTCGGGGGAGATCCGAGCCACAATGTTTAACGCAGAATGCGACAAGTTTTATGATATGATTGAGGTAAAACCGGTTATTATATATAATATTGTCATACGATTGAGGTAAAACCAGTTAGTATATATAATACTAGCCGTTTTCCCGTGCTTCGCTACGGTTACAAAATTCAACAACAATTTCGAGAACGCGAAATTAAATCTTCTCAATTTTAGATTTTTGGTGGAACCGACCCCCCAGAGAGAAAACCTCTCCTAGTTAGAAAATTCAATATTTCATTTAAGGATATAACTTTTTGTACTTCGGAACACCTTTGTATCAAATTTCAGC
>CM022875.1:2769130-2788219 GCA_012654025.1 Pachypsylla venusta
AATAGATGCAGAGAAATTTGATGCTTCTAACAAGCCTGTCGTTGCTGTCAAGAGTGCCCGTATACAGGAATTTCAAGGTAGGTGTTATTATGGGGAATAGATGCAGAGAAATTTGATGCTTCTAACAAGCCTGTCGTTGCTGTCAAGAGTGCCCGTACACAGGAATTTCAAGGTAAGTGTTATTATGGGGAATAGATGCAGAGAAATTTGATGCTTCTAACAAGCCTGTCGGTGCTGTCAAGAGTGCCCGGACACAGGAATTTCAAGGTATACAACACTAACGTGAACACTCGATCATCTTGATCCAGGATTCCTATTTCTAATTGTACAAACTGGCTTAGACCCGGTTTTAGTGTAATTTCTAGCCGACCAGTCCCCCCCCCTCTAATCCAGTTTCAATGTTGTTGTTTTAGGTGGCAAAACTTTATCATTTGGTCAAAGCAGTGTGTTATCGCTGAATCCAAATATTCCGGAATCTTTCAATTTGCAAGGGTGGTTTTCGTCTCAAAATAATATCAAATTTGAACCCGTATCACAAAGAACAGGTGGCAGCGGTGCTGGTGGTGGTAAGTGTTTAATTTTCTTCGAGGCTTATCCTTCATTTCACATTTTATTCAGTACGTAATTTGGAGAGCGGTTTTTTTTGTGAAAAAATACAAAATTGAATAATTAATTGACCGAACGAAGTGAGCTTTGGTTTTAATGCCCCGATTTTTCTTTTATTTTTAAATTACGAGTATAAAAATCACAACAAACTTTGTAGTATTTTACAAACATTACAAATAGTAAAAGAGGGGGAGAAGAAAAAAAAACTACGGTAACTCTTGAAAAGAGTACCTACAAAAATACACCTGATGAATAGTTACAAGATTCAGAATGATGTAGGGGGAGTCGCGATAACGTAAAATTAAATAACATTGATAATTTAAATTGTTGAAAGGACATTGGTTCAGTGAAGAGCCTTAAAGTTTTTAGTTTGGTCAGCCACTGCTGAGCATAACAGGTTCAGTGAACTGTACAGCCCTACATTTCTCTGAACCAGTAGTAATAATATTTAAGTTGATACGGGAACGTAGAACAACGAAAGGGGGTTTAGGGAATTTTTTCTTTAAATTAAAAATATAGGAAAATGTTTTACAGTTATCCGGCCAGAGACCTCTCCTAAAACCGATTAGGAGTGTTTTCTTTAAAATCTTTAAGTTATTCGGCAAGAAACCTTTCCTAAAACGGGTTAGGAGTGTTTTCTTTAAAATCTTTAAGTTATTCGGCAAGAAACCTTTCCTAAAACTGGTTAGGAGTGTTTTTTAAAAATTTCAAGTTATTCGGCAAGAGACCTTTCCTAAAACCTGTTAGAAGTGTTTTTTTAAAAAAATATATTTAAGTTATTCGGCAAGAGACCTTTCCCAAAACCGGTTAGGAGTGTTTTTTTTAAATCTTTATTTTTGATACTAGAAACGTGGAGTTTATTATACTTGAGTCATTTAAAATAGATTTATTTATGGATGAAAGTGATTTTTACTAATGTAGCCACCGAGGGGAGCAAACCAGCTTTATTAGGTGGCGGTCTTAAGCCCATGTAAATACAGAAGGTTTGGTGTTAGGAAGGACATCCAGCCTTTAAAAAACTTTAAGCTTCAAACCAATGATGATAGATTATCAGCGAAATGCGAGTTCCTACGCAGTTTCTATGGATACTGTGAGAAGTAAGCGAGAGTTACCGTGCCAGGAAAGGGTTACATCAGCTAGAGTAGGTAGAAAGCAACGCTGACCCCAAATAGAATTGGGAAAGGGTGAAGTTAGAGAAGAAGAATGTGATTTTTACTCACTTTCGGTATGGTTGGACAAGTCAGCTTACGTTCGTTGGTTGGGTTATGGTCATGGGACACCATACACAGATTAGTATTCTTGTCAGCGAGGCACTGTCTTATGAACGTAACCTAACCTCAGCGTTCTTGTCAGCGAGTTATGGCCGTATGTACATAACTTAACCATAACTAAAGTGAGTAAAAATCACATTCATTTATAACTAAATCGATTTTAAACTATCCATAATTTTAAAACAAAGTCTAGATTGAATAAATTATGTGGTTCTTACTTCTTATTTTAAACTTTCGTATGTTCAAAGGAAATTGGCTTCTTATAAAGGAAATTCAAGATCAGCAATTGGGCATGGGAGATAAAGCAGACTATTGCACTGCGCGAGGAATTATTCAAGTGTTTAGGGGAAGCAACACTACTTACAAAGCATGTCCCACTCAAGATTGTAATAAAAAGGTAAACAAATAATAATGCTGAGATCAGTGATTACCAAACAGGATAAAGCAGACTATTGCAATGCGCGAGGAATTATTCAAGTGTTTAGGACAAGCAACACTACTTACAAAGCATGTCCCACTCAAGATTGTAATAAAAAGGTAAACAAATAATAATGCTGAGATCAGTGATTCCCAAACAGGATAAAACAGACTATTGCAATGTGCGAGGAATTGTTCAAGTGTTTAGGACAAGCAACACTACTTAAGCATATCCCACTTAAGATTGTAATAAAAAGGTAAACAAATAATAATGCTGAGATCAGTGATTCCCAAACAGGATAAAGCAGACTATTGCAATGCGCGAGGAATTATTCAAGTGTTCAGGGGAAGCAACACTACTTACAAAGCATGTCCCACTCGAGATTGTAATAAAAAGGTAAACAAATAATAATGCTGAGATCAGTGATTCCCAAACAGGATAAAGCGGACTATTGCAATGCGCGAGGAATTGTTCAAGTGTTTAGGACAAGCAACACTGCTTACAAAGCGTGCCCCACTTAAGATTGTAATAAAAAGGTAAACAAATAATAATGCTGAGATCAGTGATTACCAAACAGGATAAAGCAGACTATTGCAATGCGCGAGGAATTATTCGGAATTATACAAGCAACACTACTTACAAAGCATGTCCCACTTAAGATTGTAATAAAAAGGTAAACAAATAATAATGTTGAGATCAGTGATTCCCAAACAGGGTGCCGTAGATTTATCTCAGAAGTCGCTATCGCAAGATTTCAAGCAAAAAATAAATTTAATTTAGATATATTATTTAGGATGTTTGTAGACATTGTGAAATATAGATTTCAAACATTTTTTTTTTTTTTTTTTTATCAAACTACAAATAAAATAAGAGTCACGAGGGCTTTCGGTTGTTAGTGAACTAAATCCAAATCAAGGATGCAGAGTATGGTATGATTTTTTTTGTATATAGGTAGGTGATAGAGGGTGTATTTGTACATAAAATCCATGCATAAATTGGTAAACTTGCCAAGCCCCTAAGATGCCCGCTAATCTTTTTACTCATATAAGTGATTCCATTGATGTGTCAATTCCAACAATTTCCTTCTACTCCCATCCTCGCGATGGCTGGTTCCACACAACAGGTCGACCTGAGACGCCCACTATCACAGTTCTAGCCAAGGGCAATCAAACCCTTTTCGGTAACCTCATATCAACCTGTGTTTTACCATTGTTTAAAACATGAATCTAAAAATGTTGAGAACAATTGATTATAAGGGGAACATCACTACAACAACAAATTTATCCTTTTTTTTTGTTTACAGGTTATTGATCAAAACAATGGAATGTACCGTTGCGAAAAATGTGCCAAAGAATTTAATACTTTCAAGTACCGTTTGATATTACCTGTAAGTGTACTTTTTTATATGAAAAATACACATAAATTAATGTACATTTTTCTCCCTGAATTCCGTTGCTCATTGAAAGAAGGTCAATCCAATAAAGCAACAATCGTCTCCAGTAAAACTCTCTTTCGTCTAATTTTTCATTTATTACTTTATCATTTCAACATCCTCCAAATTGTCTCCAGTAGAACTCTCTTTCATCTAATTTTTCATTTATTACTTTATCATTTCAACATTCTTCAAATTGTCTCCAGTAATACTATCTTTCATCTAATTTTTCATTTATTACTTTATCATTTCAACATCCTCCAAATTGTCTACAGTAAAATCTTTTTCATCTAATTTTTCATTTATTACTTTATCATTTCAACATCCTCCAAATTGTCTCCAGTAAAACTCTCTTTCGTCTAATTTTTCATTTATTACTTTATCATTTCAACATTCTCCAAATTGTCTCCAGTAAAACTCTCTTTCATCTAATTTTTCATTTATTACTTTATCATTTCAACATCCTCCAAATTGTCTCCAGTAATACTCTCTTTCATCTAATTTTTCATTTATTACTTTGTCATTTCAACATCCTCCATTCTTTTCCACTATCACACCTAAAAATGTGTTGTATAATAAAGATTTAAATAAGCCAGACAAACTGAGCCAGGGAAAGTATTATGTGTGTTCAAAAAATTAATACTGGTTTCATTATTTTAGCCTATGATCGGAGACTGGACATTAAGTGGTAAGATTACTTTACTTCAAACTAAGCCAGAGAAAGTATCTTGTGTGTTCAAAAAATTAATACTTGTTTCATTTTTTTAGGCTATGATCGGAGATTGGACAAACAGCGTTTGGGTGACTTTATTTCAAACTGAAGCAGAGACGGTTTTAGGTGTGTCTGCACAGGAAGTAGGAGAAAACAACGAAGAGCACCCGGCTCTAAAGAAAGCTCTCTTCAAACAATATGTGTTTCGTCTTAGAGCAAAGGTTGAGTTTTATAATGTAAGTATGAATGAATTACTGTTTATCATAGCGGCGGTTTTTTTAACTATAAAAAAAATAGAGGTGACTAGTTGTTATTCTTCTAAGTACATCATCAGAGCTAGTTAAATGGGAGAACTTATAAAAATTATAAAGATGTTAATTGGAGTTTTATGCCATGAACGGAAAAATAAGCTTTTGGTGGAAATCAAATATGCCTTTGGCAGTTTTATGCCGCTTTTTAGCGGTTTTCGCATATCCTGCTTAAAATGAGAACGGTAATAGCTAGAACTTTAAACTTGGTGTCTATTTCCTATTCATATCAATTTCATACAAGAAGTTCGAAAATACAACTTAAATTGAAGTGTAATAATATATTGTTAGCCACTAATTAGAAGTTGAAGGCCGCTTTTTGGCGGTTCTGTCTAAAACCAGAATGGAAAGAGCTAGAACTTGAAATTTGGTGCCTATTCATATCAATTTCATATAAGGAATTAAAAAATACAACTTAGGTTGAAGTATACTATATATAAGTATTTCCGCTCTGGGGAATTCAAAACGTGTTTTGGCATTGAAAACTCGACATCGAAAATGTGAACCCATTACAATACTTTCTTCTTTTTTTATAGATAAGGAAAGTCGTGTGATATTCACACCTCCTTAACATCTATTGGTCATTCGAGACGTTGCCACTAAATTGATTATACGAAGGGATGTAACTTTTCTCTTTGTTTTTATATTTCAGGATGAGAAACGTCTTAAAATTACTTGTGCTGGAATCAAGCCAATTAATCATTCTGAATTAAGCAAAAAATTTATTGTTGAGATCAAAGAATTGGCAGGTTTAGGGACACAAATGGATACCAATTAAAAAACTATTATTGAGTTGTAAATGTACATACAATTATTGTTTAAAACGTTTCTGATTAAATGGATAGCACCTCTCTGAGTGGGTATATTCGGTAGGAGAGAAGTAAACGTAACATTGAAAATACATTATATGGAAAAAGAATTGCTAAGTGTTGATGACCAATTCTATAAGTTCATCGGTAATTTTCATTTGTAACATTTAGCTCAGATTTCTTATTAAAATGAACTTAAGACTAAAACCTTTTCAAATCAATGAAAAGAGGATTCTCCCGTATTTATTTAATGTTTCAATATTATGCAGACTGTTATATCTTTTTCGTTTATTGAAACTATGAAACTCCGTTGAAGCGAAATTCGCCTGCGGCGCTCACATGATACATGGCTTTACAGTTTACATTATAATCTAAGTATCAGAAAGTAAACAATTGAATGACACAAAGCAAGTAATTGCCAGTTATAATAATGATTATGGCGTTGATTTGATGTAAATTTCTAATTTTACTCGTAGTATAACCTGTGGAGCCGCTTCCCACAATAGACTGTGACATTTCTCAAGGTTGATTATAACACCTAAATATATATATATATACGGCCATGCCTCTCAGGCGCCAAGCTATAGGTCGTACCGAAGTACGGGCGAAACAGCTAGTCTATCTATATTTATAAAACGCAAAGCCCAGCTGGTATACTGAATGACTGATAATCAACTTAGCTCCAGAAGTCCAGACGTTCACCACCTATTCAATCCTATGGCTCACTGTCCTATGGCTCAAACCCAAGGAAGTGGCAGCTTTCCTTGAGCTCAACATGGAGGAAATCTGAATAAACTCGTTGTCTGCCGCTACAACAACAACGTCAGGTGGGGTATTTGATGTCAAAATAAATAAAGGTTAAATCAAACACCGAAAAACGGTAAGCCCAACATAGAGGAAATCTGAATAAACTCGTTGTCTGCCGCTACAACAACAACAACGTCAGGTGGGGCATTTGATGTCAAAATAAATAAAGGTTAAATCAAACACCGAAAAACGGTAAGCCCAACATAGAGGAAATCTGAATAAACTCGTTGCCTGCCGCTACAACAACAACAACAACGTCAGGTGGGGTATTTGATGTCAAAATAAATAAAGGTTAAATTAAACACCGAAAAACGGTAAGATTGGCTCTGTGGCATATTACTAATAACCTTGTTATAATTTTTTTTAAACTTAAATTGAAAGTGGAACCATTAAGTTTTGTTTTATAAATAATTTAGTCATGTGTCTTGACAAGATTCACTAATTTTTTTAATGCAAATTTTGGAATTGTTTTTTGCTCATTACAAAAGTCATCCAATTGTTAGGTGTTGATTCTTTTTCTGTTCAATTCTTCAAATTTGTAGGTATTGTAAGAAAAAAATCAACATTCGATCCGTATTGATTCCATACGGTTGTAAAATATGGTTTATTTATATTTTCTTCTTAAATTGAACTTTAAAATAAATGGTGTACATTTTTTAAGCGAATTTTATATTTTCTTAGTATAGGTATTTTGTGTGTGATGTTTATACACAAAGCCAGTGGCGTAAAGCATGGGCCCACGCGTCCACGATGCGGAGGGAGGACAAACATAAGGGTCCAATCGGACTCCCCTTTGTTTGGCACCACTGCAGAAAACAAATACATATATATTAACACGTGAAAAAATATGGATCCGAGAACAGATTTTAATTCTTCTTTTACGATTCAAATCAGAAAACGAAAAATTAATGCGAAATGAAATTGTAAATTTTTAGATCTCTTCTTTAAATTAAAATAGTATTGTACCACTTTGAAATGTTTTTTTCTCAGTGTTCCAGTAACTTTTTTTTCAAGTTATTGATTTTATCTCATTATCTACCTATCCGATTATGAAATATTCAACAAAAGTCACTCCACATATTTTTCCCGGGACTCCAGCGAGACCTAAAAAGGGAACTTTGTGACGTGAAGTAATATATCACTTGTGCAACGCTCATTTTATTTGACTTGGCGATCCTCAATATTTATAATGTTAGGCTGCAAAATCGTGGATGTACGTTGATTACATCAGTTGAATGTAAATATACCAACTGGTCTTTACGTTTTACAATAATACAGTACTAGCTGATTTCCACCGAATCTTAAATGACCGAAGCAATTGTGAGGAGAGGTATGGATTCATGTCCACTCTATACATTGTAACCTTTATGTTTTCCCAATCGGTTGGTATTATAGTGGTAAGACACTCTGACTGGCAAAACAGTAGGGCGTGGGTTCCAACCCTGCCAGCCCATGGAGATTTAATGCTCATGAATTTGAAATATTTACCATGATTGGCGGACATGAGAGGGACCGGGATACGTCCTATGAGTAGCAAAATGCCTTCCACCACCCGTGATGGACACGGAAAGTAAAATAAATCTGTTTCCCAAAAGGGGGGCGACATTCGTAACTCTGGAATGGTTGGTCATAATTTTTCGAAATATTTCCTTAACGAAGGACTAATAGGCTACCTAAAACTTTCTCGCTTTGATTTGATATGTTTCGTCACAAAATTTAAAATATCACACCTTGACTCCGATTTTTTCTTCGGTCGTAGACTTTGGTTTTGGGGGTCATTTCTCATACTTTTGTATTTATCTGCTGTGGTATTCAGGGGTGCACCCTCAAATGGAGGCATATATCCGCCTCCATTTGAGGGAGCGCGATTGCGGCTACAAATCATTATCGATATGGAAGTCAGTAGTATTAATTTATAAACACCAAATTTGACAAAAAAACGACGTTCAATTTCTTCAGAGCTGAGGGTTGCGATCGCCCCCCTGCATCCGCTCATGGTGGTATTGGAACAAACAAACCCTACGTCATACATAGTACATACCTAAGGCCAGCCATACACGCACCGATAAGTCTGTGCAGACTTGTCTGTACAGGCTTATCTGCGCAGACAAGTCTGTCGTGTATGGCAGGATCTGCACAGATTTTGTCTCCGATTTTCAGACAAAATCTGTGCAGATCCTGCCAACACGACAGACTTGTCTGCACAGACTTATGGGTGCTAGTATGGCCGTCCTAAGAGCACACAAATTTCTGAATTATGTATTTAGCGAATTAAAAATACGTTGAAAATTACATAGTTCGAAATGGTTCAAATACGCTAGGCTGTGGTGAAAGACTTAAACGATCAAAACATGAGTTGGGTCGCAAAAGCAATTTCGTTTAGTCAGATAGAGTGGCGGGATTTATTTAAATTGGTGATAAGGTTTTTCCATTATCATAAAAACAATATTATTTGAAATTATTCCATTGTCCTTGTCATTTTTGATTGTGTGGCTTTTTCCCATTTCGACAATTTATTATTTTTAGACACCGCACATCATGGTACTATCTAAAAACAATATTTCTAAACCTTTTTAATTATGATTTCAAGTGTTTCAAAAAGACTTCTCCTTGTATATCCAACTTAGACTATTTGGTTTGTACAAGTGATCAGATTTCCTATTTGGTTTGTACAAGTGATCAGATTTCGTTCATGATTACCATGGGTACCATACCTATCATATCAATATTTTTGCTGGGTATAATATTCTCTTTAGGATTTAATGTTTTGCTTAGGTATATATCCGTTGACGATCATCATGATGTAATGGTGCACAACAAAGTATTTTCTCCAATTCCCTATGATGGATCTGATAGGCATAGGATGGTTTCTGAAGAGACATCAGAGAAACATGACCTGCAGACTTCAAGTAAGTGAGTTCATACTAAAGATGTTGATGAGACGAATAATAGCATATGGTTACATTTCTGATTCGGTAAATATGTATTTTAGGGGAACCTTTCAAAAATGGAATCGTTTTTACGGCCATGCCTCTCTTTTTTTCGACCATTTATGAAAGGTTCCCCTAAAATACATATTTACCTTGTGATCCTCAGAGTTGTGTTATCTTGACATATTAGATATTTTATTGGTGTTCAAATAATGGAGACATACTTATTAAAACGTAATTGCGCAGTACACATGTATAAGTTGTACTTTTATGGCCGTATAAATCAAACTGACCATAATCATAAATATACTTCCTAGCCGATGATTGTGAATACAAATTTACCTCTGTGTGGGTTGTCTCGTCAAAAGTTGAGGCACAACTATTATCTATAAGGTGGGCTCGTTATTTTTGTTTAATATTTTAACTTGAATCTTCTCCTTTGTCGCATGAGAAAAGGAATGTCAAATATTTCATTATGTGAATCTGTCAACATCTAGTATTCTTCTTGGAACTTTAATGTCGTACGATTCTCCGTATCAGGGAGGTCCGATTCCCGGTCTCGTCTGAAATTTGATCTTTTCTTCCTACATTTTCTACTTATCTGGCCGTTTTGGGTGTAACTAAGTCTTTAATTTTAAAAAGCCATGTTTCATTGGTTTCATAGAAAAAATAGGTGCGATCATGAATTCATAGTTACGCCACTGTTCGGTTCCTCGTATTTTTTTGTTTTGTTCAAGCTCGTTTATTTGTTTTTTAAGGTTCTAAATTTGAAGCTATGGGTACAATGACAGCTGCTTTAGAAATGATAAAAGTTGGAAAACTTGAAAAAGCACTGAAATTATTTGAACATGCTTTTGCTCTAGCACCCCATAACCCAGATGTCCTTAATGCTTATGGAGAGTTCATTGAAGAAACTCAAAAAGATATTATTACAGCAGATCAAATGTACTTCAAGGTTAGTAATAAATTCTTTATATCTCTTTAGATTTTGATGGAAATATGTTTTGATCTCAAATCATTAAAAAGCTTTCAAAATTCAAATTCATTGTGTTCATTATACTAAATATTAAAAAAATAATGTGTAAATACATGTAGCAGTATGGACTTAATTTGACCTATTAATTTTATGGTTTAATGAATACCTAAATGGAATTATGATTTTTTTCTTTGAAGGATTATTATTTTAAATATTTTTAATTTTTTTTAAAAATAATAATCCTTCAAAGAAAAAAATCTTATAAAGTCATCAAAGACATAAAAACAAAAATTATTATCTAATAAATGGAATTATGATATGCTTGTTTTTCTTAGAGCTGGTATATTTTCTACACTTGATTTCAGGCTTTGATCAACTATCCTGAACACAATAAAGCTTTGACAAACAGACAAAGAACTGCCGTGATTGTCGAAGAATTAGACAGAGAGTTTTTAAGAAAACTTGATGAAAAACGAGATACTGTCTCCAGTATACCTGAAAGTGATCCTGCCTTATGTAAGGCAAAGAAAGAGAGCTATTTCCAAGTATGTAAAATAAAATTAGTTTGATTATTACACAAAGTGCTATTAGAATTTCCTTTTTTTTACTTCCATTATTTTCAACTATTTCTTTTTACTTCAATAACTTTTTCATAATTTTCTTTTTTTTACTTCAATCATTTTGTCAACATTTTATTTTTAATTCAATTATTTTAACATAATTTTCTTTTACTTCCATTACCTACTTTTTTTTTACTTCAATTACTTTTTCTTAATTTTCTTTTTTCACATTAAAAATTTCTTTTTTATTTTCATACCTAATATTTTTTTTCTCCATATTTTGCTTTTCGTAAACGAAGAAGAAAAACTGTCCATAATGGACTGATTGGTATGGTGTGTTTGATGGTACCTCTCAATAAAAAAAAGTTGACTGCACCACTCTGCAATTTGTTTTTCAGTAAATTTCAAGTTCTTTATTCCATAATTTTTATGCACTGGATTGTAGTTTTTTAACTAATACAGGGCTTAGGTTAAAAAGCTTTGGAAAAGAAAATCCATAATTTTCTCTTTTAATTCCATGTTAATGCATTGATTTTGTTTTTGTTTCAGCATATTTATCACACAGTTGGTATTGAAGGTAACTCTATGTCATTAGCACAAACTCGGTCCATTGTAGAAACCAGAATGGCTGTTGGCGGTAAAAGCATTGCTGAACATAATGAAATTCTTGGATTGGATTTGGCGCTCAAGTACATCAACAGTACCCTTGTTAATAGGTGAGGAATCTTTCAATAAAGAACCACTCAAAAATTCGCCCTCAAAACTTCATAAAAAACCTTTAAAGCTACGTAGAATCTAAAACTCGAATAAAAAACAAACAAAAAATCTGTTCGTCCACCCTACGCTTTGAGTGGCAATTTTGCCACTTAGCATTGACCGATTTGAATGAAAAGATTCCAGTTAGGTCTTAATGTGTGGCGAAAATTTTCGTGTTTGTCACATATATATTCGGCCCCATATACGAATACAGAGAGTGGCGGATCAAATACTACAGAGAAATTAGAACCCTGTATGCCGAGGTTGATGTTGTAGCGGAGATAAAAAGCTGATATGGGCTGGTCATTTGATGAGTAAAGATGGAAACTCTACAGTAAGGAACGTCCTAGAAAATATCCCAGATGGACGACGACTGCGAGGAAGGCCGAGGACGAGGTGGTAGACTCAAGTATAAAAAGACATCACAGAGCTTGGGGCTGATGAAGTGGCAGCTGGAGACCGAGCTTTATGGAGATACTACATGGGGGAAGCTAAATACCGACTGAGGTATAAATGGCCTTGGCAGTAAGTAAGTAAGTTGTTACATATATAATTTTAATGAGGGCTGCGAACGAATTGAAATATTTAAGTTTAAAATGAAAAGGTCCCAAGACAAAAAATCCTTTAAACTAAATCAATAAAGAGAAAAAAGTGCCGCGAGAACAGAATTCAATGAAAACTTAATATGATACCTAAGTCAATGCATATTTGATCCTTCAGCTAAAACTAATCATTCTCTCTTTTTACATTCTAGGATGGGAGATATTACTGTCAATGACATTTTGGAAATACATAAACGAGTTTTAGGTTTTGTAGATCCTTTAGAAAGTGGAATGTTTCGACGTAGCCAAGTGTTTGTTGGGGGCCATATCCCACCTGGCCCATCCCATATCATACCTCTCATGGATGAATTTGCTTTGTGGCTTAACTCTGATGCAACTTTACGTATGCATCCTGTACGTTTTGCAGCTATTGCTCACTATAAGCTGGTACACATTCACCCTTTCATTGATGGTAATGGGAGAACCTCCAGATTATTGATGAATATGATTCTGATGCAAGCGGGATTTCCACCCGTCATTATTCCTAAACATGAAAGACACACGTAAGTGGGTAAATTTGCCGTTCAGTGTTAAAGGTTTGGTAGTTACAGTTGGCACGTGAAAATGACTTTTGTCCCAGTTTAGTGGCTGTAGTTAAGTAGTTATATTGTTTCCAATCAACATTTTATCAATATTAAAGAGGATGGTAAGAGGTTAATAACTATCTGGCGTAGCTTCCAGGCAACACAGAAATACTCAGTAGAGTACAGACAAACATACCTCATTGCAAAATATAAAACTTCTAAAATAATTTTGTATCATAACAGACTGGAACGCTCGTGACTCATGCTCGTAAACTCGATTCCTCCTTAGGGCTATATATAAGCCCCTGCACCTAAGCCACAATTGGGCTTTTTGTGCTCGTTACTCAACAAAGTTATTTGTGTTTATAGTTGATACTAAGTTATTTTAGAAATTTTATATTTCATAATGACTACAAATATACTTATATACATCTTTTCATTAATGTTTATCCTCTATTATATTCATTCGACTGCAATGATCCTCTTGTGAGTTGTGTACGCTATTGCGATACCTACATATAAGGGTCATGTCTCTAAGGCGCCTGGTAAGTGCTCGAACCATTTCTAGATTTCTGCGAGAATTCTATACTATTGAAAATGAAGTTTACGATAGCAATATTTTTTTAAAAAATGAGTGTGTGTACTTATGTACGCGCGTGAGAAGTTATACTTCTTTTTAAAATTAAATTTAAAAATATTTAAAAAACTGAACTTTTTTGCTGTCACCCATCCATTGTTTGTTCCTACTTGGTGTAGCTTAACATTAAAGGGATGGGACCTAGACAAAAATCTTCCCAACTTTCTCGCTTTGAGTTGATATATTATGTCATCGCGACAAATTTCGATAAAGAATCAAGAAAGTCGAAAATCGTGAAGTTTTTTGCTGTCACCCATCCATTGTTTGTCCCTACTCGGTGTAGCTTAACATTAGAGTTGCAAAATATGTCCTAAATGAAGGAGTAAGATGTCACCTAAAACTTTCTCGCTTTGAGTTGATATGTCGTCGCGACAAATTTCGAGAAAAAATGTCATTTAAGTCGAAAAACGTGAACTTTTTTTGCTGTTACCCATCCATTGTTTATTCCTACTCGGTGTAGCTTAACATTAGAGTTGCAAAATATGTCCTAAATGAAGGAGTAAAATGTCACCTAAAACTTTTTCGCTTTGAGTTGATATGTCGTCGCGACAAATTTCAAGAAAGAATGTCACTTAGGTCGAAAAACGTGAACTTTTTTGCTCTCAACCATCTATTGTTTGTCCCTACTCGGTGTAGCTTAACATTATAGGGATGGGACCTAGACAAAAATCTTCCCAGGAATGCACCTATCAACTGTGCCAAATTTAATTGCAATCGGATAAGTAGTTTCAGAATGCATACAGTTTTGCGTTACGCTCTCGCGTCACGGAATTTGCGTGACGCTCTCGCGTCACAAAAAAATAAAATTTCACTCTCATCATTTTTTCATAACGCGCCTAAAGAAGTATAACTTCAAAAATATCCGATCAAATTAGCTCAGTTGATAAAGAATATGGTTTTCTTGCCGAGCCTAGATAATGACGAATTAATCTTAATTGAAAATTGAATCTGTCGTTATTATTTAAAAATTAATTTCAATTGAAATTTAAAAGAATATCACATTTTTAGGTCTCAAACCAGAGACTCGTGTCTCGAAAGTCTTACGCTTTGTCATCAATTGTTGTTCTTGATGATGTTTTGATGGGTGTTGGCGGTGGTGTTACTGTCAAGATCAACTGCCCGAACCATTTCTAGGTTCATGATTTTTTTTAAAAAAAAAATTGTAGATTTAAGTTGATATAATGTTAAAAAGGTTTTTATTGTTCTTTGGCTGGAAATGTGGTAGTATGCGTTCAAGGCTATCCTTTTGACTAAAACTGGCCTCAATCAGGTTTGAGTTAAGCATTTTCGGTCAATTCACTTTACATTTTTTCTTTTTTTCTTCAGGTATTATAAAGTATTAGAGGAAGCTAATAAAGGTGATATACGTCCTTTTGTCCGCTTTATTGCACAGTGTACGGACAAAACTTTAAACCTTTTCTTGTGGTCCACATCAGAATATTCAGCTGCAATTCCACAACTTGGCAAAGAAGAAATGAATATAATAAGTTCGCAACACACTAGTCTCAATATGCAAGACACTGTGCATCTGTGATTCCTTCTCCTGCAGTCTCCGTTCTTGGCAATCAATCTGTGTTACAAATTAGGTTTAGCAATCGTCAATGTAGCTCGACTATCAGTTACAGGGTGTCTACCAAATCGTCAAAGTGAAATTCCCTGACTTTTCCAGGTTTTTCAGTCTACTTTTCCAGATTTTCCAGTGTACTTTGTCAAGATTTTGTTTCCCCCATCTGACTTCAAAAAACAAAATATTGGGGCCCAGGGACCCCAAAAACTATACAGCAAATTTTCTTCATACCCTAAACATGTATACCAAAATTTTAGAGGAAAACGATAATAAGCGCCGTAGGCGAAATTTTTCAGGAAAAACATGTTCACGCATAAAATTGGCCATTGAAGATAAAAAAAAAACTGAATTTGAAAAATTCCCTGACTTTTGGCGTTTTTTCCTAAATTCCCTGACTTTTCCAGTCTCCTAAAATTCAATGACAATTCCAGGTATTCCAGGATTTCCAGTCTGGTAGACACCCTGAGTTAGTATGTCAACTGGTTTATAAGTATAGATAGATTGAAAAATGTTCAGATCCATGAAAAAAAAAAAATCAGAAGGAACCAGAATTTGGTTCATAGGGATTTTCTAACGATTCAATCATTTGGATTGGTTCACAGGGATAGACCGTGGTAATTTTTTCATAAAATTTTGTGTAGAATCTGAATTTGCAATAAAAAAATTGAAAATACAATTTTTGCGTGTATTTCGCAAGAGTTCAAAAAAATGTTCAATTCTACTGAAAAAATAAGGGGGTTTACATTTTTTCTATCTCCATCTATGCTTATAAAAACAAAGCCCCAGTTGGTATATTGACTAACTCACTCAATGACCCATGCTCCACGATGATTAAACGTCAAAACGTAATTTTGAACACAGTTTTCTTTTTTTATGTTGGTACGTAGTAAGGAAAAATCTTTGAATAACATGTTATTTATGAGAGTTAAAAAATAATAACTTTTAAGTAAATTAAAACAAAACACTATTTATAATTATTTATAAAGAAACTAGTTTCGAATAATTCGATTCATCATCAGTCTAGTCGAGTCTAAAGATGTCAACTTCCATCTTTAGACTCGACTAGACTGATGATGAATCGAATGATTCGAAACTAGTTCTTTTATAAATAGTGTTTTTGGTAAGTGTTTTGATTTAATTTATTTAAAAGTTAATATTAAGGAAAAAAACCAAAATTCAATTCAGTGGTACATTTTCGTAGCCCAAACTGTAAAAAGAAAAAATGATCATGCGCGAACGATAAATAAATCCTGAATTCTGCGCCCTATTGCACTAAGTGGCTGTATTTCCGGACCCATATTTATAAAGCAAAGCGACCTTTATTTCATCTTTAATATACGTGGTTAACAGAATTACATGTTAACAGAATTACATGTTAGACACCCTGTAAAATATACAGGGTGTCTAATTGACACCCTGTATATTTTATTTAAGGTAAAAAGTTGAACTAGTTCTTTATAAATAGTGTTTTTGGTAAGTGTTTTGATTTAATTTATTTAAAAGTGTTTTTATACCTCCTAGTCTGTGTAAATAGTTTGAATATCTGTGATATTGTATTTTGTGTATTTTGTATTAAATTTATAAAATTTAAAATATAAACTGACCTTCATATAATAACTTATCGCGTTATAAATTATCATCAGTTACTGAAATATTGACCCCGAAAAAACACTTCGTGTAAGAGGTAGTAAACGTGTACTAAATTTTAGCAAAATCGTACCAGCGGTTTGGCTCCCAGAGCTCTACACACGATTCCGTACGTACGTCGTACATTTCGTTTTTTTTGGACACAATGGCTCCAAATATTTCCAAACTTTAAAAATGACCCGAAATAGTAAAAATATGGCCCAAAACAATAGAATATGACATGTTTGATCTTTATTTTGGGTTTTAGGTTCCCGTTAGACGATTTTTTAAGCCAAAAAATGTCTAAATTTTCTGCACGATTACAAAACTTTATCTTCTATATGAAGAGAAAGTAACCAGTGGATCAAGATGATCAGGTGTTCATGTTAGTGTTGTAGTCATTCATAGAAAAAATATCTTAATCAAATTTAAAAAAATCATTTTCAAAAAACAAAATAATGGTCCCCCGGGGGACCAAATTGAAGAGCCCTTAACACCAGCCATAACAGCATTTTACGTTCCTACAAGAAACCGCTAAAAAGGTAAAAATCATTTTTAAGAAACACAATATTGTGTTCCCTTCATGTGTCCCCCCAAATTTCCTTCATGTCCTAAATATGTACACCAACTTTCGTCAAAATCGGATGAATATTGTGGCTTGTATTGCGTAACAAACATACACATACAAGTGGATTTCGGGATGTATACCGGGGGTTAAAAGCGGAGTTCACTGAAGTTCACAACAATCCAAAAGTTTAGGTTCATCTATTGTTTGTCCCTACTCGGTGCATTATTTGCAATTGCAAATAATAATTCTAAAACGCCCAAAATACCTACCTTGGTACAGAACACACAATTTGGGACTCAGCACAAGGCCCGAATGGAGCAACATTTTAGCCCAATTGATGCAATAGTTTTTAGGGATCAACGAACTAACTTTATGAGAAGAAC
Organism: Pachypsylla venusta; assembly: GCA_012654025.1. Lineage (NCBI taxonomy): Eukaryota > Metazoa > Arthropoda > Insecta > Hemiptera > Aphalaridae > Pachypsylla > Pachypsylla venusta. The sequence continues at coordinate 2,786,623 of CM022875.1, forward strand.
AAGTTTGTTTAATTATTGTTTATTTTATCAATATAAGCATTAAGATCAACGTCCCCCCCCCCCCGAGGTTAGGAAACGTTTTGATCGGGCATGCCTCGATGATGAAGTTGTTTTTCCGGTAAAAAACGAAGTTGCTCCTAAAAACTCTTGTACCAATTCGGGCCTTGTGTCCGCGTCCCACAATTTGTTTCCAAAGTAGAGGGTTTAGCGTGTTGCATATATTCTGTATTATTACACTACAAGGCGTTACACGCATACAACTGTGGGACCCTACGGTTCTCCCTGGAGTCATACCCTGGCTAATTTGAAAGTTAACAGGGATGCCAGATTGGGGGTTCCCCGAGTCCTACACCAGGGAGATTAGTTGTGGCTTTATTTTGATAAAAATTATTGGCCGTCATGGGTCCATGTTGGACGATTGTACAATGTACATACGCAGTAGAGACATCGTCGTAATAACGTTTCCTAACCCTCTAATTGGTTTAAAATTGGTTTAAAAAAATAAAAGAAAGCCTCAACTAATCTCCCCGGTTCCAGACTCGGGGAAACGGGTTTCCCCCTATTTTGTTTTTTCGCTCCTGGGGAGTTTTGCGAGGAATGATTTTCAGGTCCTAACTGTTTTTTCCCCTTAATTAAGGATTGAGAGGACACCTAAAACTTTTTGGCTTTGAGTTGATCTGTTGTTCCGATAAAATTTAAGATATCGGTAAATAATAGGAAATTGATCTTACCTTGAAAACGGTTCATTTTTCATTGGTGAAAACCGGATTAAAATCCGTTCAGTAGTTTATCGCGAGTAGACTGATAGACAAACAGACGCAGCGAGTACTTTGTTTTATAAAAAAACTAGCTGTTTCGCCCGTGCTTCGCTACGGCTAATAACTTGGCGCCTTAGAGTCATGGCCGTTCCCGTGCTAATAGTATTCTATGATTTCTCTTTCAAAAATCGGAAAAATGGCGGTAACTCGAAAACGGTTGACAGTTTTTTGCAAACTATGTCCTAAATTAAGGTTTAAAAGGCCACCTAAAACAAACTTTCTCATCAATTTTTTGATATCTCTTACACTTTTGCCTAAACAATTAGTGATGGAATTTTTTAGAACATACAGCTTTCAAACAATTAGAACATACATCTATCATTACATTGAGTAGATAGAAGATAATATATGTAAGGATAATGGTAATAAACGTTGAGTAGTTTCTTATACCTATTCCGGTCTTATAATAATAATTAATAATTTAATAAATATGGTCAAAGTAAATTGTACCTATATTACTAATTTATATTTTTATTGTTTGGCATCATGCGCGGATATAGCCCTCTTGTTTTGGGGGGGCATAATCGTACAATATACTTAATAGAAAATGTGAAGGGGAGGAGGAGGACTCGTAACCTAGAGACCGGGAGTCTTGGGCAGTACTTTTTAATGCAATGTCTATCGAGGTACGATACCTAATTTGTTAAAAGCTGTAGACTGTAGAGCTTACCACAAATACCTTTCATAAGGGTGATAAGCGATTTTATAAGCGTGATGACGAAAAAAAAGTGCCATGACGGATGACAGAATTTTTACAATTTGTCCACCGCCCTCAAGGA
>CM022875.1:2799739-2818177 GCA_012654025.1 Pachypsylla venusta
AAACACAACATTATTATTTTCTATTTTAGATTGTCGCCGCGCTCAAAAAGATTTCAAATTGATGACATGGAAACATCATCAAAAACACAACATTATTATTTTCTATTTTAGATTGTCGCCGCGCTCAAAAAGATTTCAAATTGATGACATGGAAACATCATCAAAAACACAACATTATTATTTTCTATTTTAGATTGTCGCCGCGCTCAAAAAGATTTCAAATTGATGACATGGAAACATCATCAAAAACACAACATTATTATTTTCTATTTTAGATTGTCGCCGCGCTCAAAAAGATTTCAAATTGATGACATGGAAACATCATCAAAAACACAACATTATTATTTTCTATTTTAGATTGTCGCCGCGCTCAAAAAGATTTCAAGTTGATGACATGGAAGACGATTACCTCAAGTTCAAACACAACATTGACCTCATGCATGACTTTGTAGAGAGAAACCCTCACTATTTAGAAGATCTTTTGATTAAAGTTGTGTAAATCTTTCATTGAACTTTGTAAGTTTAATATTAGGTGAGTGATTTTATAAGAATTTATTTCTAAAATATTCTAGAAGCAGATTGATACTTTCCCGATTGTCATCTTTCAGCTTAGCTTAAGCCAATCGGCAAAGCCGAACGAGTGTGTCTGTGTTGTTCGGACATACCGAAGTGCCGAAAGCCGAACCGAATTCAAACGACGTCCATAGTGTGGACTTAACGATCGTCTTCGGGCGACTGGAAGACGCATTTGAACACAGTTTGTTGTGGTTTTGAGGTGATCACTCAATTTAGGACTTGAATGCGACCGAGCCGATCGGTTTTATTCAGGACGTCTACACTACACAAACTAATTACGATAATTGAATGCGACTGAGCCGATCGGTTTTTTTTGGAACGTCTACACTACACAAATGAATGACGATAATCGAATGCGACTGAGCCGATCGGTTTTCTTCGGGACGTCTACACTACACAAAACAAATGACGATAATTGAATGCGACTGAGCCGATCGGTTTTATTCAAGACGTCTACCTACACAAACGAATGACGATAATTGAATGCGACTGAGCTGATCGGTTTTATTTGGGACGTCTACACTACACAAACGAATGATGATGTCAAGCAAAAAAAAAAAAAAAAAAACACCTATGACAATGCTAAATGAATTATTATATGATCAATCAATTTGACAATTTTTACGATACTTTTTTATTACTTTTATTGAAAAGAAATATTTCCTAATGTAGACTATTCATATTTGTTCTAGGTCTGAGTCTGGGAAGGGTCTCGCATTGACCATTTTTGACCATATATGTCGACTTTATGGTTTTGTACACAAGGTGTTTGGCTGTTCGTTCTTAACACTTATTATCTGTTGGTGTTTTAGCTGAGCTACTTAATATATATGTTTGGTCTGTATTGCATCAACTACAACTCAAAACTCGAAAAGACATTTTATTTTTTTATAAAGTTGGTACCCAGTATTGATTATTTTCAAGTTACAAAAGCAAAAAAGATATTCCAGATTTACCCCGCGGTTCGCCGCGGAATATAGTAGAATAGTAAATATAGTAGAATCAATTTTTTGATGTCTCTCATTGTTTTGGCCAAACAATTCAAAGAGCATCAGTCGAAAATTTCGAGTGCTGATATTTTGTGCTGGGTTAAGGAGCATTCACACTTCATATTACACAACGAAAGTGTCAGTAACAGTGCTCTCCGACGCCGTACCCCGTGATCTTCACGGTGATTTGACATGCAAAATTACTGGCTGAACACGCAGGAAACAGTGACGGGGGAAAAAATGTTTTTGCTCATATTATAGCACCTATACCGTTGGGTACAACAATCTGCTACAAGCTGTATATACAAGTAAATTTCATACTAGATTTTTCAATTTAAAAATGGTACTTCATAGTTGACGTGCCCCCCAAATTAAAAAAAATAATACATTCAATAGCACACACGCTATCAACCTCAACTAAACTAGTGTCGACTTTATGATGTTCAGAATAGATGTGAGTGTTAGTCCACTTTTGTTGATCGAACACAATTTAATTTTGTTTCTCCAATTGTAGTGCGGTGGTAATTGTATTTGGGTTCAGGTTCAATTCTCGGCAGGTTCGGCAAATTTTTGACTTATTGCTTGTGATTTCCGGGTGAAGAATGGTTCTGGTACTTTTTGGTTTATAATTTCCAATAATTAAACATCGGAATCGTCTCGATTAAAAGTATTCCTCTCAAAGTTTGGCATTTTACGTTTTAAGGTACGTAGTAGAATCCCAAAATCTAGTAAAAAAAATCCGTTATTCCTGCTTCTACCGTTTAGGGCACTTTGCGATTTTTATTAAATTTGGTATGTAGGTCCTGTTTAGTCCTGTGTACAGGGGTGGGGGAAGAACGGATTTTTTGAACCTTTATAAACCCAGGTGTCACATTGGCAAAAGTCTTTTTCGGCCGAAATTTACAGGGCGAAATCCCGAAGAAAAAAAATGAGTTTTTGGACGACCGATCAAAGAAGGACGTCGGACCGAGAGTTTCGAAACAATTATTTGTAATAGTATACACGAAAATTGTGTACTTGCTTCGTTAGTTCAAATTATAATTTTTCAATGTGATACGATTAAAACGGTATGGGTCAAAATCTTGATAACAAAGAGGAAACAGCATTCACTCATTAAAATATTTTATGTTGGAATTGTTTCTACTTAACTAGTTGTGTGATAGTGTTATTCTGGTATATGTGTCTTGGCGTAAAATTAGGACCCAAATGGGACTTACATAATAAGTTTTACTAAAATCGGTCAACGCTAAGTGGCCAAAAACTCCTTGACGATGTACGGTGTACAGGCAGCGAATGAATTTTCTTTTTATAAAATTTCTGGATTCCACCTACCTTGAATCTTAAATCATCAATTATTTATGTGTTGGGGGTGGGGGTAGGGGGGTGATTTTTATAGCCAGTAAAATAATAAACCATTGTGTCACATTGGCGGAGTTTTTTTTACTATCTAGGTGCAATTTTGTTCTAAATTATCACCATTTGTCATTATTTACAGGGATGTTAAACATATTTTGAATTTATTTAGTTTGATGAATTTATTATTTAATAAATTTATATTAGACATCCTATTGGTAACTTTTAAAAACACTTCCGTTATTAATGACGGGGATTCACTTACTTTTTCACTTCCGACTGAAAAGTACTTTTTCACTTCCGACTGAAAAAGTAAGTGAATCCTCGTCATAAATAACGGAAGTGTTTTTGATGAATTTATTTTAATTGATATTTAGATAGGGTTAATCGGTGTTGAATTAAGCTTCTTTCTGGTTTTAGGCATCTTTTTAACGACGGGGCCCTCGAAATTTCAAAATAAAACATCTCGTAATATCCTTTTGAAGCACAAGGGCTCATTAGTTTATTTTGTTATTTTTCATTTTAAGAATTGAATTATGCAAAAAAATGTGTTTTGTTTTTTGATTGTTCCTAACGGTGACTAGAAAAAGACGGAAATTGGCAAAGGCCGAGGGAGGCCTTTGTCATTTTTCGTCTTACAGTTAATACAATATTGAGGTTCAACCTTTGCAAAAATTTCAACACAGTTCCTTTTGTATTTCTAAATTTGTTTATTATGAGTAGTCACTTATTCGGTGTGATTTTTAATACGAGTATTTTCGTTTATATATATATAAATTGTGTACCCTCAATCAATGAAGTATAATGTGATGGAATTTTCAAGGGAAATGCCCCTTAAATTTACTCCTCGGAAGCGAAAAAAATTGACAATTATATAACAAACAAATGTTATTTTGATTTGATTGTACTCTGTTTTAGAAAATTGATAAAATAAATATGAAATAATTCTTGCGTTTAATGATTCATTTAAGAAATAATTTTATTGCTGTTATTTAATGGCTCTCACATTAGCCAGCGTATATGGCACATTGAATAGACCAGTTCCCGTTAGATCACTGAAGTTAAGAAACGTTCAGCAAGGTTTTACGCTATATATTTACCACGTTGGTTCACACCCTCACGGCTATTTTTCTGGCCCCACATTGTGAGATCAATGTGGGTAGCTGCTTTGTAAGTTTCCAGCGAATGAGGGTAAAAACCTCATATAGAGTGACCAATATACGATATAGAGACGTTAAGAGAGAGAGAGAAAAAAAAGATTCTTGGTTGGAATTGGGAGTTTCAAGCTTGAGGTTATTAAATGTCGGGGAAATAGGAGAGAACCAGGGGGGAAAAAATCCTTTTTTTTTTTAAAAAGGAATTTTTAGCAAAAAATGTTGTAAAGAAAAAGAAAACAGTTTTTAATGCTTTCAGTATTCCAGTGAAGCAAATCTAAAAGATATTTTTATGCTGCTGGGCTTTTTTTTACTCCTTTTTTTTTAAAAAAAAAAAAAAAAAAAAATGAAAATAAAGAGGACTTTTTATATCGAAATATGGCATATTCAAACACTATGCGATCTTCCGATATAGCGAAAAATATAAAATACGGCGTCGTAAAAATAGGGTCATCACACGGAACTGCCAAATATGTTCAACATTGTGAACGCTATTTGAAGATCTCAGCGTTGGTGTTATTTTCATTTGTCACCCCTTTTTACTTTTATACTATTGTACCCATAAATATTGTTTTTCTGTTTTATTTTTACAATATGGTTAGTTATCTACGCCATGTTTATGTTATTTATTTAGCATATGGATTCGACGTCATGTTATTTATTTAGCATTAGGATTCGACGCCATGTTCATGTTATTTATTTAACATATGGCTCCGAAGCCTTGTTTGTGTTATTTATTTAGCATACGGCTTCGGCGCCATGTTTATGTTACTTATTTAACATATGGCTTCGACGCCATGTTTATGTTATGTATTTAGCATATGTCTTCGACGCCATGTTTACGTTATTTATTTAGCATACGGCTTCGACGCCATGTTTATGTTATTTATTTAGCACATGTCTTCGACGCCATGTTTATGTTATGTATTTAGCATATGTCTTCGACGCCATGTTTACGTTATTTATTTAGCATATGGCTTCGACACCATGCTCATGTAATTTTTTTAAGCATATGTCTTCGACGCCATGTTCATGTGATTTTTTTAAGCATATGGCTTCGACGCCATGTTTATGTTATTTATTTAGCATATGGCTTCGACGCCATGTTTATGTCATATATTTAGCGTGTGGCTTCGACGCCCTGTTTCTGTTATTTATTTAGCATATGTCTTCGACGCCATGTTTCTGTTATTTATTTAGCACATGGCTTCGACGCTTTGTTTGTGTTATTTATTTAGCATATATCTTCGACGCCATGTTTATGTTATTTATTTAGGATATGTGTTCGACGCCATCATGTTTATGTTATTTATTTAGCATATGGCTTCCACGCCATGTTTATATTATTTATTTAACATATGTCTTCGACGCCATGTTAATGTTATTTATTTAGCATGTGTCTTCGACGCCATGTTTACGTTATTTATTTAGCATACGGCTTCGACGCCATTTTTATGTTATGTACTTAGCATATGTCTTCGACGCCATGTTTACGTTATTTATTTAGCATACGGTTTCGACGCCATGTTTATGTTATTTATTTAGCACATGTCTTCGACGCCATGTTTATGTTATTTATTTAGCATATGTCTTCGACGCCATGTTTATGTTATTTATTTAGCATATGTCTTCGACGCCATGTTTATGTTATTTATTTAGCATATGTCTTCGACGCCATGTTTATGTTATTTATTTAGCATATGTCTTCGACGCCATGTTTATGTTATTTATTTAGCATATGGCTTCGACGCCATGTTTATGTTATTTATTTAGCATATGGCTTCGACGCCATGTTTATGTTATTTATTTAGCATATGGCTTCGGCGCCATGTTTATGTTACTTATTTAACATATGGCTTCGACGACATGTTTATGTTATTTATTTAGCATATGGCTTCGACGACATGTTTATGTTATTTATTTAGCATATGGCTTCGACGCCATGTTCATGTTATTTTCGACCTCCTTAATCTGAATCGAATTTTTTAAAAAAATACAAATATCCTCGCTGTACTCTCTATCTTTTTTTGACATATTAATATTGAAGTTTAACAATTATTTTCTACCTTTAGACGAATACGTTTAAATTTAAAATTTAAATACGTTTTAATTTCTGTTGATCGATTCAAAATGAAATGTATCAATAGCTGTTTTGTCAATTTGATGTCTGAACTTTTTGTTTTCTTGAATATTTTAATTAAATTTTGACATGCGATTTTTATTTCTTCGAGTATCAAACTGTGTAGTTTGATTTTTAATTTGGTATCTTCGAGTGTGTATAGTTTTTTCCATTTTTTTTCGAATTTTCTACTTGGTCTGGTTGTGTTTGGGGGTAACTCAGCCTCCTGAGGACAATTGGGGAGCTATGGTGGCATTATAAGGTAAAAATTGGAGTGAATGTTGAAAATACCTTGTAATGCTATGATGCCCACAAACATTGTGACATAATAACACAAAGAAATATACACATACACATTAATTTCTTACATAAGAGTGACGGTCCTATAATTGAATGTAGCCACCGAGGGGAGCAAACCAGCTTCATTAGAGTGACGGCCGTAATACCGTGTGAATACAGAAGGTTTGGTGTTAGGAATGGCATCCAGCCTTTGAAAATCTCTGCTTCAAATCAATGATGAGAAGTCATCAGCATGAGTTACCGTGCTAGGAAAGGGTTACAGCTAGAGTATGCACCAAACAAAAGTTTGTGGCATGGTAGAATTAAGGAAAGCAATGGCAACTCCAAATAGAATTGGGAAAGGGTGAAGTTAAAGAAGCTCCTATAATTGAGGACCCACATTACAAAGTCGATCAAATACATCTTTTTCAGCTTCCACTCGACTGGACTAGACTGATGACGAATCGAAACTAGCTTCAATGTAAATAACCGTTTGCGTATGGAACCCTAGAAAACTAGCAATCACCATTTTTTTCGAAAAAAAACTTTTTATTTCTTTGCCGCTCGTTGTTTGACCCCAAAATGTTCTTATTTTCTTTTCTTCAGAAGAGATACAAATCTCAGTGTTTTTGTAAAAACCCGATCGATGTTTTATCAGATTTTTTTATCTTTGCTGACAAAAACTTGAAATTTAAAAAGCATGACTCTTTGATATTTTTTAAAAAGTCATTCTGAAAGTGCCAAAGTTGTTCCATAATTTGTAATGAAGACTGATAAACCTCTCATCTGAGCGTGCGGCAGTGCGCCAGGCCAAGTACCAAAAAGCACATGCGCCAGGCCAAGTACCAAAAAGCACATTTGTAAAAAAAAAAAATGTAAATGTATATTTCCTTGTGTTATGTCACATTTTAGTGGGCATCATAGCATACAAGTTATTCTCAACAATCACTCCAATATCACTTATCTTTAACAATATCCTTATAATGCACCACTTGTCGCTATTACCATAGCTACTCAATTGTCCTCAGGAGGCTGAGTTACCCCAAATCACAACCAGACCAAGTAGAAAATTTGAAAAAAACCTTTATCAAATTTTCGACCCGTCCAGGAATCGAACCCGGAACCTCCTTGGTGCAAGCCGAGTGTGATGCGCACTCTGCCACGGAGATGTCTTTGTATCTTTGCAGCGATACTCAACCTTTTTTTTCACCGGGCCATATTTAAGTTTCCCCAACTTCCCGCGGGTATAGATCAAGGTTCCGTTATAGCAGACTGAAGAAGTTAAGTAACGACGGGTAGGGCTAGTATGGGCGGCAATGATCAACATATTAATTGATTGTGTTCTACTGACATTTCCTTGTGTAGTCAGCTTCTTTAGGAGAATTGACAAGCTGCTGACAGCCTGTTCTCCAGTTCTTAGTAATAATATTAGGTAAAACGGAAAGTTCCTAGGTAAAGCTCACAAAAAAGTGAAAAGAAAATAGTTAAACAGGTAGCTAGTAATTGAAAAAAAATGACAAAGAATTTCGTTTTATTTTTCACTACACGAAATAAGTAAGCAACTTGCACGGCACGAGAAGAGTGACAGACTGAAAGAAAATCCCCTGAGCCGGCTCCAGAAGTCCAGACGATCCCAACGCAAACACTTTTCACATTTCATGCATGTTCCTGTTCAAAACACGTCCACACAAATTACGAATCGAAACTGGACTCGATGCTCGCGAGACTTTTGCACTCCTTACACATGAACAAGAGATATTTAATATATCAATAGTTAAATAGGTAGGACCGACGAGATGTTATTTTTGTTGTGTGATCAAAAAGAGTTACATTTTATTTTCTACCCGAGCAATGAAAATTGCAAAATTCGGTACAAAATCGCAGGCCACACAGTAGCTAATCTTAACCAGCGCAGGGCCGCTCGAAAAAGCTTGGCGGGCCACTTGCGGCCCGCGGGCCGCAAGTTGAGTATCGCTGCACACGAACCAATTGACCTGGTTTTGCACACTGTCAAGTCTTTAGTCAAAAAATGATTAAACTTAATCAGAAAATGTGAAAAATTCAAAAAGAGGGGAATCTCTTTTTTTCCATTCACTTGGGCTAAGTTCAGATGATCGCGCGGTACCGCGCGGGGGGAGCATTCACATGACAACGTATGTACGCGCGGCAGTCTGGGGTCAAAATTGATTGAAGATATAGATATCTTCTCCTTATGTCCGTTTGCCTCAAATCGCACGGATCAACAGGACAAATCGATACAAGTTTGTAGAACTAGTACCGCGCAGTACAAGATCTTGCACGCGGAACAAAGCGGTCATCTGAACTTAGCCTTAAAATATTTGAACATTTTTAAGGTCAAATCGAATTCTAGATGAAAGAACAGAAAATTTCTCTTCTCCAAGATTTGACTTATTGTATAAATTGAATTAAAAAGTGGTGAGGGTCATCCTGAATTCTACCTCGCCACAACCTTTTTGTTCGGTGCCTACTCTCTTTAGCTGTAACCTTTTCCTGGCACGGTAAACTTAGCTTGCTTCTCACAGTATAAGTAGAAACTGCGTAGAAACTCGCTTTTTGCTGATGATCTCTCATTATTGGTTTGAAACAGAGTTTTCTTAAAGGCTGGATGCCCTTCTTAACATCAAACCTTCTGTATTTACAAGGGCTTAGCATGGTCTCCTAATGAAGCTGGTTTGCTACCTCCATTAGTTCGGACTCACCCCGTATTAAATTTTATTGAGAGGTCAAATAAATGAAACTCTTTTGTACAAGATTTTATAAATTTTCAGAAACCACCTTGGGAAAGATAGGGGATTATTGAAAATGTTAAGATAGTGTTCCACCAAATTTAATTAAAATTTCCATTATTTGTTGATCTTTCGAACGGAAGGAAATAACGTTAGACCACCTATACATAGATTTTCACTTGAAAAAAATTAGGGACAAGATGAGACCAATTGTAAACGTTCAAGTGATGTTCAAGAATGACTTTTTTCAAGTGAAAATCTAGTATGGGTTGTCTTATCTACTTTTCCATCGAACTTTCTTCACTTCGTGTCGCCGAATTGTTTAAACTATGTATCGTACGATCAACATTGAATACTTAAAACATGCAGAAAAATAAAAAGCTCTCTTTCATGATTTCGAAATACCTCAGGTATTTTGAAATATTAATGAAAAACGAGTGAAAATTACATTGAACATTAATTTCTTGAGTCATATTGTTTAAACAAAACTTAAAAGAACGCACAGGAAAAGTAAAAAAGGCTTCTTTTATGAACATAAAACAAGCCTTCAAGTACCTGGAAATTGTGTACATGGAACATTTTCTTGAACCTATACATATATACAGGGTGTCCATAAAGTCTCACCCCACCCCCCGTATTTCGAGAATGGCTGAAAATATAAGAAAACGCAAAAACACGTCTAAGAAAACTCGAACTCTGCGTCGAAGTGGGCGGGACAATCATCTTGTTGGAACATTATTTTTTACTGAATTACTTATTTGGGATCATAAAAACTTATTTCTAAGCATTTTTCACATGTTCCACGCTGTCACATGTTCCACGCTGTAATTCGTAAACGGTAAATCCTAGAGACCTCCGGTTTTCTGTAATGATCTCGTATTAACGAGACCATTAAAACAAAAAGAAAATGAAATAACTAGGTGTGTCCGTGGACAAAAACGGGCGGTGCCATCCGTTTCACCTCGAATTTTCGGGCTCCACATAAACTTTAGCATATTGCTCCATTATTCCGTTAAAACAAGATTTTTTGTGAATACCACACCTTTCTTGATTGCATCATGCCGTTGAGTAGTAGGTCCTATTTAAAACGCAAAATAATCGGCCGAAAAATCGGAAACGGNGGTAGGTAAAAATGCTTAGAAATAAGTTTTTATGATCCCAAATAAGTAATTCAGTTAAAAAGAATGTTCCAACAAGATGATTGTCCCGCCCACTTCGACCGCAGAGTTCGAGTTTTCTTAGACCAAAATTTTTAAAAAAGCTGGATAAGTTTGGTCTAAAAAGCCTCGATCTCTGCGGTCAAAGTGGGCGGGACAACCATATTTTTTACTGAATTACTTATTTGGGATCATAAAAACTTATTTCCAAGCATTTTTACCTAACATTTCGGTGCGGCCGCAAAGGGTACATGTCGCATGTTCCACGCTGTAATTCGTAAACGGTAGATCCTAGAGACCTCTGGTTTTCTGTAATGAACTCGTATTAACGAGACCATTAAAACAAAAAGAAAATGAAATAACTAGGTGTGTCCGTGGACAAAAACGGGCGGTGCCATCCGTTTCACTTCGAATAATAAAAAAAAAAACAATTTTTTTAAAAAAGCTTTTATTAAAAAGTTGAAGGGAACATTTTTGGTAGGTATTGGCATCTAGAATCAGCCCATTAATTATTGTCCTCCCTAACTGGGACACCCTGTATATATAAAATATATAAATTAATATAATATATATTTTTGTTCTCATTTTATGTGAACCGGAGTTTGTATATAAAAGGAGTCGATACGTAGATAATGATATAATTTCTGAATTGTTATTTGGTTTTTCGTGAAATTTTGTAGATATCTTTTGCTATCAGATTCGAAATCGTGGAATGATGAGCTTTCACTAATTGGGAATTGAGTAAAAACAAAAGTGTTCAGCCCAGAGCTCATCGTATTATATTTGAAAATAATTGTTTTAGGTGTATGTACATAAAGTAAGGAGCATTTGGACTTGCTTTCTTGTTTGAGTCTAACACCATAAACATTTAACACGTTCCATGCGTATGACGCACATCGGCGTCCTATTTGGTTGTTCGCCTGTGCGTATCAATTTTTGAAGGTTTCACCTATGTGCGTTGGACACCAATCGGCGTTATCTAGATCGTTTCTGTGTGCGTTGGACGCCACGTATGCGTCCAAAGAGATGTTCATATTTGAGAGCACTTTGTACATTATTCTTTTAAAAATAAAAATAAAATAAAACAACCATCTTATAGAGAATGACCTTGGATACACGTCGGTATAAATCGTTCTCGCATAGCACCACCTCTTGGACGCCTATGGGCGTCTTTGTTAATTAATAGATCTTAATTACTGTCAAGTGTATTTATTACATACCTGAAGGTGTAAAAATACGTCTAGTGTATTTGTATTTTGTACTTTTTAAAATAATACACAGATAGCTTTCTAAAAAAATGTTCTTCTGATATAAATCATTGTTTTCTTATATCTTGTGAGAGGACGCGTATGTGGCGTCCATACGCACATGGGAAGCAATTTACTTCCCATGTGCGTCGGGCGCCAATGTGCGTCATATCTAAATTGAGGCGGAAAACTCGAAAATCTGTTATTATTTAAATATAATTAACATTATTTCAAAGTTTCAACTCAAAAATACCAAAATTTTGGTCTCCGCACAGGGGAAGAACCCTGAAAAGTTGATACGCACAGGAGAACATCTTGAGATAACGCCTATGGGCGTCATACGCATTGGTGAAGAACTCCCAAAAATCCATACGCATGGAACGATCACCTTCGGATCAACACTGAATTGAAACTGTGGTTCCAAATCAGGTCCAAACTGGACAATAGTAATGCTTAGGATCACTCTATTCGGTTTAGGTGTTCTAATTTCTTGTTAAACATACGTAGACTGCATATCTGTATTAGTGGGCGGAACTCTTTTTCCAAGCACATTTTTTGGTTTGAATAATTGACCAAATGTCACTCTAAATTGTCTGCTCATACAGCAATACAAGATAAAGTTGATGGCACCATTGAGTAATGCCAGAATATCCATTACTTCCCCATAGGGTGCATAACAAGATTCAAAGAAGCATTGTCCGAGTATGCCACTTAGAAGTGCAAGAATGCCTTGAGGAAACTCGGTTATTAGAAAAAGTAGCAGAACAGCAAGCAGCATGTGCGCTGTCCGATCCATTCTTTTTTCTTCTTTACTTTGATATTGTTTGTCTTCTTTTTTTGTCTGATACTTGGCACTCTTTTGTTTCAATTCCTGTTTTCTTTTGGCTGCTTCTCGGAGCGTATCAATCAAATAGTAACTGATGACGCTGAGTATAAGACATGGCAAGAGCTTGATACACACAGAATACATCCAGAAGTGTATGGCGTAGATGAGATTATTTCTTTCTTTGGCTAACTTACTCAAATGCAATTGATATAATTTTTTAATTTCTTGATTTTCTAAAATTTGAACTTCACAAATGCTGTACACAAAATAGGACGGTGCCCAAATTAATATTGGTAGAATGTAGGCTAACACTATTGAGATGTAGCAACTGTTACCATTGCAGGTGGGCGTACACTTGTAAGGTAACCTGAAAGAGAAAAACATAGAAATACGAGTATAGGCTATGTTCAGATGTACGCGCGATACCGCGCGGTACTAGTTCTACAAACTTGTATCGATTTGTTCATTTGATGCCGTGCGGTTACCGCGCGGTCATCTGAACAGAGCCGTAATTAACTCCAGCAGAAAAAGATTCGGGGGGGGGGGGGCCCCAANGGGGGGGGGGTCCCAATATCCGAGACATCCTTTTCTAAATCGCGATAGATTGTTACGTCAGTGAATGTACAGTTCAAGGTGTACAGTGTGCGAGGTTCAAAGGACAAATGATTTTTTTTTCCAATCGATTTTTGGATTCTATGTAGTTTGGGGGGGGGGGGGGGGGGNGGGGGGGGGGGGGGTATTTTTAGCCAGTAAATGTCTGGAGTATAGGAATGATACAGATTTTAAATTTTAATTCTGATGGAATTTGTGTCAAAAGTATGATCTTTTTCATTGCTTTCCAAAGGGCTTGATTAGTTTGAAATGCGTATATTTTTAATAGCCCACGATAATTGTCATTAGATATGGTGATGTGTTGTAAATTCAACCTTAATGAAAAGTCAGGACATTCCTGAATCAACGCTTGTCGTTGGAAATCCAACGTCGCAATGCCGGTAGCATTTGAGGCACAATACGCGAAAATCGCGAATCGCAAATAAATAATGAATATGAGTACGCAGAATTTGACGTAAAATCTGAATATGCAATCGAATATGTATGCTTGTATTTAAAAAACAAAGTTGGTACCTGTTTCGCGGATACCGCGATATTTTTCGCGGTCGCGAGTAGTTGCAAAATCGGCCCTTAAAAAGTGGAGAATTGTGGATTTTTTATTCTTTTCTCGAAAATTCCAACACGTTCGGAGAATGTAATGAGACATTCTGTACATTATTTAGTCAAGTATGATATGATGCAAAGTCTGCCACGGAGACTTACCTTGTAGCCACATGTCTGCATACGGCTAACGCCAGTGTCTGAAATATCGAGATCGTATGCAGTAATTGAGAGAAATGCATATGAATTAACATGAATAAGGATCCTGTGTACGTGAAATTGGTTTTGGAGTTCACGTGAATAAAATAGACGTAGATAGAAAACGGAACATATTCAGTCATTACAAGAAGGTCCGTCACTGCCAATCCTGTCAGAATCCGGTTAATTGGTGTTGACGATAGTTCCTTCTGCGAAAGAACGATTATATTCAAAAGGTTGGCTACTATTCCAAAAGTACAAACTATTAGACTGAGAATTCCATGAAACTGGTTTTTATAGATATCACCAACCGCTCTGACTTGACTATTACAAAAACAAGTGCTTGTCTTACGAATATTATTCATGGTTTTCATTTTCTCCAGTGTAGAATTGACTAACAGAAATAAAACATCAAATTCTTGCTCGTTCATCGCCATAAGATCCTCAGGCCAGGCACTGTTGTAACTGCCATTCCATTGTGCGGGTTCAGTGTTTTGATCAGAAATCAATTTCAGGACGGAATTTAAGTTGTATTTCATTGACGTGTTTTTAAATTGGTCAACTAATGGAGAGTCATAGACAATTTGGTCGTAAATGAACATTTTAAGTTGTCTTATTGTTTTCGACGATCAAATTGGAAAATGATACTTATTTTAATGTATTGGGATCTCTTTGTTTGTTTTGCTATATTTCGCCTATTGTTGTTTAGTTTTTTACGATGAGTGGGTTTATAATACGAAGTTTTAACTTGGTGTCAACTCTGATGTTATCGGAAAACAATATTTTTTCTTAATGTGTGTTGGGATTTCTTTATTTATGTTGCTATATTTCCCTTAATATTGTCTAGCTCTTTACGAAGTGTGGGTTTATAGTACGAGGTTTTAATTTGCAGTCAACTTTGATGTTATCGGAAAACAATATCTTTTCTGAATGTGCGTTGGGATTTCTTTATTTATGTTGCTATATTTCCCTTAATTTTGTCTAGCTCTTTACGAAGTGTGGGTTTATAACACAAAGTTTTAATTTGCATTCAACTTTGATGTTATCGGAAAACAATATCTTTTCTTAATGTGCTTTGGGATTTCTTTATTTATGTTGCTATATTTCCCTTAATGTTGTGTAGCTCTTTACGAAGTGTGGGTTTATAATACAAAGTTTTAATTTGCAGTCAACTTTGATGTTATCGGAAAACAATATCTTTCCTTAATGTGTGTTGGGATTTCTTTATTTATGTTGCTATATTTCCCTTAATATTGTCTAGCTCTTTACGAAGTGTGGGTTTATAATACGAAGTTTTAATTTGGTGTCAACTATGATGTTATCGGAAAACAATATCTTTTCTTAATGTGTGTTGGGATTTCTTTATTTATGTTGCTATTAATATTGTCTAGCTCTTTACGAAGTGTGGGTTTATAATACGAAGTTTTAATTTGCAGTCAACTTTGATGTTATCGGAAAACAATATCTTTTCTTAATGTGTGTTGGGATTTCTTTATTTATGTTGCTATATTTCCCTTAATGTTGTTTAGCTCTTTACAAAGTGTGGGTTTATAACACGAAGTTTTAATTTTCAGTAAACTCTGATGATATCGGAAAACGATATTTTTCTTTCCAAAAGAACATTGTCCAATCACGAATAAAATATGCATATTGTTTCTTTCAACAAACTTATATTATAAAAAATTCATCATTTTCATTGAATTGTAAATAACTTCCTGGTTATTGGAATAATTTTCAAAAGACAGTGAGATTCATTTTGAAGGAAGTGATGTCTGTCTCACTCCATTTCATAGTTCACAAGATAGGTACATAATAATATAATTCCATTTGAAATAGTAATACAAACGTCTTTCTGTACCAGTCATATTCTTGTCGGGATGATATTTGAATTCTATATTAACTTTTCAATTTCCATTTTTCTTTCCGGTTGCAAATATTCTGAAACAATCAAAATGTAAATAGGAAAACTTAAAACAAGAAATTGAAATGAACGTTGACCGCCATTTGTCTCACATGACTGTTTGAAATTTGTTACAGGTTGTGTGAAACAAACGAAAATGTATGATTTCATCAGTGATGTTTGGAACTCAAGTGAGCAATCCCGTACCCAACAGTAAAAATTTTCGTATTTTTGATGACATTTCCGTACATGCCTAAAAAATACTGCAAATGGCATAACCCAGCTATTCATGAAGATGTTATTAGTGTTATTAGACAGTTTTTTTACAACCCGTAAGTTTCCACGAAATATTAGTGAGTATACGCGTAGTCACGAAAAAGACCATTCTACGTTTCTAATGGTCTCTTTCGCTAAATATTTTTTTCGTAATTACGCGTAATCTCATTAATATTGTAAATATAAGTCGGACAAAAATCCGTTTCTGTGCATGCGCGCTAAAAAAGCCAATACCAATTTTTTTTTTTTTCAATTTTCAAATCCTAACCGCCAGTAATAGAAATCTGAAACAATCAGCGGGTGACTCTCGAGTTCTACGACTCACAAGCCTTACCCAACGTATTTTGCGGCTCTGTGGCGTATAGGACACACCCAGAGCGAGGTTAATTACAAGCATCATCAACGATACCTGCCGCCTTGGAAAATAAGCCTGCCACCAATGAAAAAAGAAAATGTAACCATATTTCAGTGTTGCCGGCCAGATGTCTTATATTTCCGTACATTTCGCGTACGGATTAGACTTCTATCCGTATACCGTACCCAGGTCAGAATTTCCGTACAAATACGGATGAATCCGTACGCCGAATATCACTGGATTTCATAGCCCAAAACCTGTTACAAGTTCCACAACGGCACTGAGCAATTTTTATATCTGGTTATTTGTCACTCTTGTTTTGGTGAAGAGAAAAGACGGTACGACGAACACACCAATTCCCAGGGGATCATTGAAGTTTAGCTTTTTCTAACGACGGATGACTACGTAGATTCTTGACCTCGTGCTGCTGGCTATTCCTGGCTTAACCCAGACTGAGTGAGGTAAATGTCGGTAGTGGATGGTTTGTAAGTTTCCAGAGCAAATGGAGGGTAAAACGTCCGTCTCAAATGACCTTTGATGTTAAAGGGACGTTCAGCCGCTCCCCTTCCCCCCAAAAAAGACCTAATTTTATAAAGGCTCAAAATTAGGTCGATTGAATTTAACACTTTCGGAATATTTTTTGGGGGGTTATCTGAATTCCCCGGTTTATGCCAACAACCTTACTACCACCAAAACATCAAAGACGGAAATTCGACCTTGTATCAATAAAAGTCCACTGGATTCTTTCAAAACTGTTTCTATTGATTTTTTTGAAAAAAAAAAAAACATGTGCTAGCAATGCTGTGGCTGCCTTTTGCAATCATTATGTTGTTCCAAATGTGCTTTCCGGAGTTGTACAAAATCATATTCGAGTATCGAAGATTTGCGACTCTCTTCGGGGAACTTCGCCATACAGCGTGTGAGTCACCCTTTAAATGGGAACTTGGTAAGAGCAGTCGAACAATATCTTTGTAACATGGAAATGCAAATTACTGAAGTTAGTAGAAATCTAGCGCACGGCAGTGCGCCAGACCGAGTTCCGCAAAGCACCAGTGTATCTTTACACGAAGCAATTCACCAGGTTTTTCAATCTATTGATTGTGTGGCACTTTAAGTGTAAGGGGTGGTATCCTTGTGTATGTCCTTTATGCTTCAACCCTTCTGTCTATTGATTGTGTAGCACTTTAAGTGTAAGGGGTGGTATCCTTGTTTATGTCCTTTATGCTTCAACCCTTCTGTCTACAGATTGTGTGGCACTTTAAGTGTAAGGGGTGGTATCCTTGTTTATGTCCTTTATGCTTCAACCCTTCTGTCTATTGATTGTGTGGCACTTTAAGTGTAAGGGGTGGTATCCTTGTTTATGTCCTTTATGCTTCAACCCTTCTATTGATTGTGTAGCACTTTAAGTGTAAGGGGTGGTATCCTTGTTTATGTCCTTTATGCTTCAACCCTTCTGTCTATTGATTATGTGGCACTTTAAGTGTAAGGGGTGGTATCCTTGTTTATGTTCTTTATGCTTCAACCCTTCTGTCTATTGATTGTGTAGCACTTTTGTGGGAACACTCTCATATTGTTACATCCTGCATAATCCTCAAAAGTGTCTCCGCAGAATTGAAGTACATGTTTTGTCTTTTTGGAACGAAGAAGAAGGAGAAGAAGTTATAAAAAAAAAAAAAACTTTTTGATATTTCAGAAGTTAGTTATCTTTTGTCCTTTGGCGAGACAACACCCGGGTAATTAATTTCAGACCAAAACAAAATTAGAAGTTTTTGACTTTTAATTAAAATTTATTACTTAAGATCTGAAAATGCCAGATTTTAAAAAGTGAACTGCATTGAATCCTAAGTCAGATGGTCTTTATATTTATTCCAAATGAACAACACTTCAGTAGAGTTGAAGGAGCTGTACTAATTAGATTAATATTAAAATTTCTTATCTTTTAAATGTATTGAAATTGATATGCTTTCATAGATTTAATGTAAATAAGGAGGAACTTTTTTTTTGGTTTATTATTTTTCAATAATGAACCTTTGGGATCGTCACGGAAAAAAAAAATTACCCCCTCAATATTTGATATTATACGTTTCAAGGTACGTAGAATCCAAAAATC
>CM022875.1:2828528-2838863 GCA_012654025.1 Pachypsylla venusta
ACCCAATGGGCGGTTATTTCACCGAACTCAGTGAGTATTTGAAATGTCCACAAGATCGCAGCATATTATCGCCTACGTATCTATTTTTATGAATCCAGCTTATATATCGTCTGGTTTTTCATATTAGGACATTCGGGATTTGTTCCAAATACCAAATTAACGAATTTAAGTGGAACCATTTAGTGACAATCAATCTAAACAATGAATATATATTTTAACATTTACCTTAATTTGTCAACGCAGATAGAAAATACTAAAAAATTACAAAATTTGACATGAAGACACATAGTGTGATACGACCTTTAGTAATTAAATTGCGGTGGAGAGTGTAATATTTTTATTTCGATTATTAAGAAGGATTTTTAATGTAAAAAATTTTGGGTTCCTGGGGTCCACCTTTATTTTCGGTGTGGAACATCAAATCTATTGATAGTCTGAGATAAATGAGAAAATATTTTTCAAATATAAATATCACTGAATCTGACATCAGAATATTGCTTTACTTTTCAAATTTATTTTTCTCCTTGTTTTCACACCTTCATTCAAATCTATGATTGATTGAGTCAGCAGGTATTATTTGCAAATGCTGATTGAATTACATTAAGTAGCTTGTTTTGTTGTATTATTTCCTGACTCGGAGGAAATAAATCAATTGAATTTTCTCACGGTTCACAGGATAGGGGAAAGTCTACATTTTTATTAATAGTCACGCCAGTACCCAATTCACTTATCAATTATGAATTTTCTCATAGCGAATCTGTTCTGCATTACGGTTTCATTCGTAGTGAAATAGATTCGTTTTTGTCTTGGACGGAACCGGGGAGGAACCCCTTGAATTAACCAATTTTAACCCAATTAGTGAGGTTAGGAAGCGTTTTTACGACCATGCCTCTATTGCGTATATACAATCGTCCAAAATGGATCCATGACGGCCAATAGGAAAGCGATTTTTTTTTAAAGAAAAAAAAAATTGAAAAGGGTTGTCAAAAATTCCTTCCCAGTTGACCCATTTAGGAATAAATTCTTTGTGTTATTATGTCACAATTTTTGGGGCATCATAGCAATACAAGGTATTCTCAACAATCACTCCAATATCATCACTATTAACCTAAGCTGTAATTTAACAATTTCCTCATAATGCTAATACCTGTCGCAATTACCATAGCTACTCAATTAATTGTCCTCAGGAGGCTGAGTTACCCTCAATCACAACCGGACCGGGTAGAAAATTTGAAAAAAATCAAATTTTCGCCACGTCCAGGAATCGAACCCGGAATCTTCTTTGTGCAAGTCGAGTGTGATGCGCACTCTGACACGGAGCCGTCCGCATTCTGCCATGGAGCCGTTGGACCCATTTTATGTAAAATCTAAGTTATTTCACGGACTAAACATGTATACCAAATTTCGTCAAAATCGGATGAAAATTCTCGCTTGTATCGCGTCACAAACATACATACATAGAAGTGCATTTCGGGATGTATACCAGGGTCAAAAGAGGAGTTCACTAACGTTCACAATTATAAAAGACAAAGACCAGTTGTCATGCTGACGTGCTCATATATTGGTTCTGGAACCGGGGAGGAGTATATGGCGTCATTTGAATTTAACCAATTGTTTACCAGGCGAGCGCTCAACCACTAAGCTACCGTCATTTTTTTAACCAATTTTAACCCAATTAGAGAGGATAGGAAACGTTTTTACGTATGTACTATTGTGTATGTACAATCGTCCAACATGGACCCATGACGGTCAATAAAAAAGCAAGTTAAAAAAAGGGGTATTGCTTTGTGTCAACCCTGTATGGTGCTACCTTTAAAAACTAAGATTTAAACGTTTCGCAAGGGGACTTAGAGGCACGGCCATTCTGAATTTTCAGTATTTTGTAAATTTCATTTTACCCGTTCCCGGTTTCGAACTCGTAACTCTGGAATGGCTGGGCATACCTTTGCAGAAACTGTCCTAGAATAAGGACTAAACAGCCACCTAAAACTTTTTCGCTTTGAGCTGATATGTTGTCGCGACAAAATCTATATCGGTCCGTGACTGTCCGATTTTGGAGAAGAAATTGGAAATTTGGCCTTAACTCGAAAACGGCTAGACATATTTTAGTTCTGATAATTTTCCTGGGGTCGTTGACCATGATTTTTTTTTGGGGGGGGGGTCCATTCCCATCAATTTTTCGCTATCTGCTACCGTTTGGGCTGTGATATTGTAACAGACAACCCCTCATACATAGTTACAACAGTTACATAGATACATAGGTACGCAAGAATTTCTGATTTATATATTAAGAAGATAATCAACGCAGGCCAAATGTAGAAACTTTTAATATGTAAGTATGAAATAAGAAAGATGAAACAAAATCAAAAGTTCAACTGGAAGCGAGTTACCGTCAAACAATTACAAATTCTACTGTTCTTGAAATATTTTGTTCACATACCAATGGCTGAAACTCGAGATTTGGGCTCTGGGGACCTCAAAACGTGTTTTAACATTGAAATTCGACATCGAAAATTTCAGCCCATTACAAGACTTTCTTCTTCTTTTATAGATAAACTAGCTGTTTTCCCATGCTTCGCTACGGTTACAAAATTCAATATCAATTTCGAGATCGCGAAAATACATTTTCTCAATTTTAGATTTTTGGTGGAACCGACCTCCAGAGTGAACATGGCTCCTATTTAGAAAATTCAATATTTTACTCAAAGATATTACTTTTTGCACTGAGAAATACCTTCGTATAAAGCTTTCTCTCTCATCCGGAAGTGATATTTCTTAACTATGGGTTTTTGGTGGAACCGACCCCCAGAGTGAGCACCGCTCCTGGTTAGAAAATTCAATATTTTATTCAAAGATATGATTTTTTGTACTGCGGAACATCTGTATCGAATTTCAGCTTTCTCGCTCATCCCAAAGTGGTACTTCTCAATTCCGGTGGTGAAAACCGTCCATAAATCGGGGAGAAACCGGAAATTTACAAATTTTATATTTTTTATGGGGTCCTTATATACTATTTTGGTTATCTCTTTTTAGTTTGCTCAGAAAAAAATTTGCAAAAAGACCCTCTAAATAGCGTCATTTTTGGCGGTAACTTGCTCCCACTTGAACTTTTCCTTTCTTATTACGCACCTACATACTGGAAGGAAACTGTGTGCCAAATTTCAAGTCTCTACGTTTAGCCATCGTGGAGCTACGCTTATTATCAGTGAATCAGTCAGTCAGTATACCAACTAGGCTTTGCGTTTTATAAGTATAGATAGATTTCACATTTTGTTCAGAGATCCAGACAGACGTTTCAAATGACTTCTTATCGCTTTCCAATCAACGCAACGTCTGCTCCAAAATACCAAATATAAACCTTCATTAAATACACAGCTATGTAAATATTTAAGCAACATTGACTATGTTCGTGTTTGTTGCAGCTACCAATTGCAAAATTGCTTTCTGTTATTTATTTACTTTTTTCTCAAACAAAATTGAACTTTTCCATTCGCTCTAGGGATGGGATTTTCGACTCACGTAGGTGAGTCGACTCCCGATCTCGACTCTTATCGAGTGACAATTTTCAAAAACACCTTATTTGATCAGAAAGACATAATAAACCCAATTGACAAAAGGGGCATCTGCCAAATAAACGTCCCCAACTTTGGTGAATACATTAAAAAGACATCACAATCAATCGTCACCAGAATAAAAGAACATTTTCCTTCAGTAAACAACAAACACCAGGAAAAATATTTCTCCCTTTATTATCTTTATCAGTCAACAAAAAAAAGTTACTTTAAAAAGTGCAAGTCGACTAGAGCGTATTTCAAAAAGATGATTCTTGGACTCGTGGATGACTAGCCCATCCTGATTCGCTCAGAAAAATTGTTAATTAATAATACCATCTCTTGAGCCATATATTTGTTTTTTACTTTCCTTATCTTATACAACAGGAAGTATTGGAAATTTCAATAAAATATTGTGTATGAACTACGAATAATAAGGCGAGTCTCGAGCGCTTTCGTCTGTTACGACATTCTCAAGGATACTGAAGTATTGTACTGAAATTTTTAATGTTCACCAGTGGCGGCTGCTCCTTAAGGGCAAAAGGGCACAGCCCCCCCCAAAAAATTACAGAAAATAAAGCAAAAAATATTTAATTTTATATCAACAAAAGTATTATTCTTTCCCCAAAAAGGGAAAACACTTGAAAAAATATATCCCTTTATTTTCTATAACATGCGAGTTGCTTAAAATATCTGTTGTTCACTTGCAAAAAATATCGGATGTTCACCATGTCTCACAGTCAGTATATAATATAACGGGCGTAATGCTTATAGCTCCAAAATTCTAGAAAATTTCCTTTGTAATTTCGGATCTTTTCCCGCTAATTTCAAAATAAGAGAGGAATTATCCATCCTATTTACATAGAAATTGGGCAGGCTCATAAATCATTGGTTCTCAAAATGTATTATAATATTCCATTTTTTCGCGATGTGAGGGGAATTTTTATTTTCTCTCCTCTCAAACAGGGGTACGTTTCTTCTGAAAGAAAAAAATCGATGTTGCCAAACGTTTCGGGGAAACCCACAGAAGTAATAGAGCATAGAGGGAGAAATGCAAATTTATAAGAAAAATATTCATCGAACCCACAACTTGCTTAGGGCTCCAAATTAGGCTGGAATTCAAATTAATTAATTCATTCAAACAATTTTCATGGTAGGTAGATAGATAATGCATTATCTTTAATTTTATTTTTATATTAGAGTTTTACGACTCAAATAATATTTGATCTAACATCAAACAATATTTAAAATATGGCAAAACTGTGATAACGGCAAAATTCAAAAAATTTATAAACAAAGTTTGTTGATTTTGTTGATTTTTATCAAAATATAATATAATCGATAAATTGTTTTTTATTTTATAGAAAATCTATTTTTTGCAACCAATTTCGACTTTTTCCTATTTGGAAATAACTTTAATTAAATAAAAAGTGTTTATTAATTTAAATTCTGTTGCAAAATAAGTGTTTTCTCAATAAAATAAACATCGCCTTCAGTGTGGTATTAGATTTTGACCTCGACTTGTATTGATGTTTGTGATTAGATTAGCCTCACGAGGACAATGAGTTATTCCATATCTTTAAATTAAATTATTAAATGTATAATTTTAAAGTTTAATTTAACAATGTTTTTTTACAATAAATTATATAGGTAATTATTTAGATCGTGTCTCAATAAATACCTAACCTTTTAACATGCAAATTCGAAAGCCTATTATTGGAAGAGGAATTAAATGAAACCAAATCTAAATATGACTCAAATTTCGATATATTAGTCAGGTAAGCCAAAAAATCAATTTCTATTGCATTTTTTAGCAATGGTTTGGGGGCATGTAGCCCCCTAGGGTAAATATTCACGGGCCGCCACTGATGTTCACCTTTCATTGTCAATACTCGTTCAGAGCAGTGGCGAATTTATCGTACGAGCAACATTGGCCATGACCTAGGGCGGCAAAATATGGCGCAACTTGAATATGGAAAAAAACTCTGCCAATGTGACACATGGGTTTATTTTTTTGGCAAAAAAAATGAGGGAGGTTCTCGTGACGATTCTAAATCTGTGGCGTAATTAGACCCTAAATTTCCAGTTCCCGTCAGATCACTGAAGTTAAGCAACGTCGGGCGTGGTCAGTACTTAAATGGGTGACCGCTTCGGGTTTCTTGTCAAAATAAGGGCGACAAGTTCTAACTTGCCTAGGGGCGGCGAAAGTTTAACTCCGCTACTGGTTCAGAGCCATCTCGAGTTTCAGTCATTGGACCTAGTGCGTGTCTTTATGTCACGCTTCTGAAGAACGGTAGATAAACGCTAGAGATGGTTTATGACAAGGAACAAACAGTAAGCTTTTGGTTGAAATGTAATCTACTGTTTTTGCCTCGGTAGAACTGTGGTTAAGCGCCTGGTAAACAGAAGGTCATGTGTTCAATCCCCAATAGAGGCAAGATTATTTCCAGAGCTCTAAGGGTTAGGTGGTAGAAAATGTCTCAGACATTAATCTCGCCGAGTGGTAACCATCCACTCAAGAGTCTATTTTTTTACTGTTTTTGCCACTTTTACGCAATTTTCACCAATCGTGGCTAATAAGAAATTTTTGCTGCTAAGTGCTAGATCTACTGATTTGTTGCCTAAGCATCTCAAATATCTCAATTTCATTTTATAATATTTCACAAAACTTTTTATTGCCATCGAATCTATCGTTCCTGAGATAGTTTGTTTACAAACAGACACACACAAGAACCAATGGCTGAAACTCGAGATTTGAGCTCTGGTGACCTCAAATTTTTTTTTTGCTACTCACAATTTGAAATCGTTAATTTCAGTCCCTTACAATACTTTTTTTTTTAATTTCTTCCGTCTACAGTCTACACTCTATAGAACCATAAAATTATCTGCATCGGTAGCTCAGTGGTTAAGCGCTCGTGTGGTAAACAGGAGGGCGTGGGTTCAATCCACAACAGAGGCAGGGTTTTTTCCTCATTAATTTGAGTATTTGACCACATAAAAAACAGAGCTCTAAGGGTTAGGTGGTAGAAAATGCCTCAGGTATTAACCTCGCCCAGTGGTAACCTTCCACTCAAGAGTTTATTTTTTTATATATAAAATAACGCGAACTTCCATACAGCCAATATAAATAGGGAAAGTTATGTGAAATTCACACCAAATTTTTTTTTTTTTTCACAAAAATACCACAAGAAGAAGAAAAATGAGGAAAAATTAAGTTTTGTTCTAATAAATATCTTCTACGGAAGTTTGAGGAAAGTTTTGGAAACCATGTCTTGTTCTAGACTTTTAGTTATATCATCTCTCGACCTCGACCTTTTCTCAATGAGAATTATCTCTTTGAGCGGCACTTGTGCCACTTTGTGTCATTTGGTGGCTGTAAGAAGTGGTTTTCATCACCTGACTCTTTATATGAGCTTATATCAGGGGTGTTCAATGGATTTCAGATCAATTTGTTTGTAGGCCGGGTCCAACATTTACATCAAGGAGTTGCAAAAACGGGAAATCAGATATCTCCTTAAATTATCTTATCGCTGGAGGTTGTAGAGGTTCTTACCCTTCCCCAGTGGCGGATTTTCACATTTGCCGTCTGTAGGCTATTCAAATTTTCCCGCCCCTCTCGACCTTTACAATTCGATACCCTAGTTCACAATTATAACTATTATTACCTTATTACAATTTTTGTAAAAAAAAAAAATTGTTCTTTTTGATTTGTGCACTTTCGCCTTAATTACACCACTTTTTTTGGGTACTTGTTTATATTAATTTTACTCACGAAATGCAAAATGACACTTTTAGTTGAAATCGATTCTTTCCTTGGTCGTTTTTTGCCGCTTTTTAGCGATTTTCATGAGTCTGGCATAAATAGAAAACGGTGAGAGCTAGAGATTGAAATTCGGTGCCTATTCATGTTAATTTTATGAATGGAGTATCTAGTAAGGGGTGAAACATATTATATGTTGAAATATGTGTATGAACCTAATAGGATTGGGTATATAAATATGAATCATTTTAATTTCTTAATATAAAAAAAAAAAAAAATTGCCGTCCCTAAAATCTGCCGCTCTAGGCTCCAGCATACTTAGCCTATTGGTAAATCCAGCACTGTCCTTCCCGGTACATTTACCCTCCCACTTTTGTTCCTAATGCCTCAAAATAGATTTTTCCCTCACTCACAACTACAACACAAGACGAAAAAATCTTCTGTTGGTTCCCAGAATTGAGCATATAAGCTATAACAGGGTGGGCCAAAAAAAACCAGGAAAATTATCAGAACTAAAATATGTCGAGCCTTTTTTGAGTTACGCCAAATTTATAATTTCTTCTCCAAAATCGGACAGTCACGGTCCGATATCTTAAATTTTGTCGCGACAACATATCAGCTCAAAGCGAGAAAGTTTTAGCTGGCAGTTTAGTCATTATTTTAGGACAGTTTCTGCAATGGTATGGCCAGCCATTCCAGAGTTACAAAGTTCGAAACCGGGAACGGGTAAAATAGAATTTAGAAAATACTAAAAAGTAAGAATGGCCGTGCCTCTAAGGCGTGAAACGTTTAAATCTCGATTTTTAAAGGTTGCTATATACAGGGCGGACACAAATCAATCCCCCCCCCCGAATTTTCATTGTCCTTGAAAAACAAAAATTGCAATATAAGAATCGTAGCGAAGCACGGGCTGTTTCAGCTAGTATATAAAATCTAATTTAATCTAATTATGGAAAATAATGTCCTTAAAAAACACTACCGTTATGTATGACGAAGATTCACTTACAGTGAATCCTCGTCATAAATGACGGTAGTGTTTTTTAAAGTTACCAATATGATGTCGAATATAAATTTGTTAAATGAAAATAATATATCATTTAAATGACCTCCGTTTTCAACTTCGCAATGATGAGCTCGTTTTAGAATTTTCCATAACATCTTTCAAATTTTGTGGCCGTAGCTTTCGAATTTCTGCAACAATGTTGGCCTTGAGTTCAAGGATTGTCTCGGGCTTGTTCACATATACTCGCTCCTTCAAATAACCCCAAAGAAAATAGTCGGGTGCTGACAAATCTCGCGAACGCGCTGGCCAATTAATTTCTGGAAATTATTCGCTCTTTAAAAATTTGCCTTAAAAGATAATTGATCGCTGATTTAAATAATAAAATTCTATTATTCTGGTTCTTTGTTACTTTGTTCACTTGATGTGAATCTCTCCATTATTTATTATTTATTCTCCAGGTCTTATTTATATAATCTCAAATATATACATATAAAAAAAAAAAACGAAAAAGTTTTTAATTTTTAGCCCCATGGTGTCTTTTGGCCCACCCTGTATTACTTGGGAGGTGAAACTGATCAATGTGCTTGATATTCTCGGAAATGGAACTGTACACCCTTAAGGAGTTTTTCATTCACATTTTATAAAAAATAATTAGAGATGTTTTTTATTACAAATTAAATTGAAAAGAAAACTTCATTGTTTTGATATTGAAAACTCAACGTCCCTTGCGTATAAAATTTGTTCCAGATACACACACTCACAGAGAACCATGGCGGAAACCCGGGATTTTGGGCTCTACTGTGGAGACCACAAAACATGTTTTGGCATAGATAACTCGACATTAAAACTCGACGTACCATGCGTATAAAATTTGTTCACGGATACACACACTCACAGAGAACCATGACTGAAACCCGGGATTTGGGCTCTACTGTGGAGACCACAAGACATGTTTTGGCATAGATAACTCGACTTCAAAAATTTCGGCCTATTACAATCAGGCCGGATTAACAATAGTAGCACTTGTAGCACGTGCTACGGGCCCTGCGCTTTGACAACTTACACTAGATATTTCGACATTTCTTGGTTGACAATTGAAAAAACATATCATTTTGACGGGGCCCCCAACTCTTCAGTGTGCAGTAAAATCTAATTTATGAAAGTACAAGTAGGTACCTACTACCTAGGAACTTAATAAAGAAACGAGTATTGCAACATAAGCAAATTGGTTAGTATATGTACACTAGGTACCCTCTTACTATCCCTTTGAAGTTTAATCTAGGATATAAATTTTATCATGAAAAATATTAGTTTTAGCTTGTTATTCTTTTTTTTGTGTGATCAGTTTGAGAATTGTGTCTCGGCGGCGCGGCGTGGGGACAAATCTTCAAAGTGAAATGTCGGTAGGTACCGACCTGATGGCTCCATATTATTATTTTGTTTAGTCCAGAGTCAAGACAAGACAAGTAGACTTTTGTCTAGGAACTAGGGATAGGAGTGTGGGGGGGGGGGGGGAGCTTAGTTCAGTTCTGCCTAGTGCGTAAGTTTCACTTTTCTCTACTAGCTGTAGGTAGTAGACCAAAAAGCCAAATGATAATTTTTTTTTACTGGCTCCAATAAGTACACTACTTGGACGGCGGCGGCGAGGGGTGGAGGGGTTCCCGCTCTGTGAAAGTGCTACGGGCCCCGCGGAAGGTTAATTCGGCCCTGATTACAATACTTTTTATAGGATAAGGAAATTAAAAATAGCAATTGGCTTAAACATTAGGACAAGGGCGTAGCCAGCATCTGGCCTAGGGGGGGGGGCAGCTGAGATTTTCATGTCTTGAGAGGGGGGTCGATAAAGTAAATCGGTACTTATTTAATAATAAACCCCCAGGGGTAACTGATGATTCAGTTATTGGGGAGGGGCGACCCCAGGGCCTGTGATAAATATCGATAAAGGAAAGTGCCAAACCGGCGAAATTCAACTAGCAGGAGGAGTTTTACAATGGAAAAATATACGGAAAGCCGAAAAAAAA